>CACVCL010019963.1:27500-93875 GCA_902729485.2 Mus minutoides | reverse complement strand
TTTTTTTTTTTTTTTTTTTTTTTTGGTTTTTTGAGACAGGGTTTCTCTGTGTAGCCCTGGCTGTCCTGGAACTCACTTTGTAGACCAGGCTGGCCTCGAACTCAGAAATCCGCCTGCCTCTGCCTCCCGAGTGCTGGGATTAAAGGCGTGCGCCACCACGCCCGGCTTTGGCCTGGAATTTATGATCCTCTCTCAGTGTCTCAAGTGCTGGGATTATGGGCGTGCTGTACCATGCCCAACTCTCAAGAGCCTTCAATATTAAGCTTTCCAAATTCTCCTTCTGCCAGCATTCCTGGCCAAAAGATAGGAACACGTGCCAAGTCATTTTATTTTACTCTTCATGGAGGTGATCAAGCTGTCACCTAGGGGACTTCGCCTCTGTCTGCATGTCAGGTGCCTCTGGCTTCTCAGCCAGGAGTGAGATTCACTTAACAGTCTCAGGCATCATTGGACTTCTCCTATCAGAAGTGACCTAGCTCAAAATTCAGAGTTTCAGGCCACCCTGAGCCTACAGAACAGTGGTCCAGTGGTCCTGGACAGAGAGGAGTAGGAGAATGGCTAAGCAAGAGCAGGAGGCCTCCAAGATTCTGCCGCTGGCAGGAAACCCCGTGTTCCCTAGCATGACTTGCATGTTGCATAGTTTTTCAGAAAACAAGCTTGAGACCAAGCAGCTGGGAGAGCCTGACCAAATCTGACCAGAATGATGCACATTCCGTAAGCTCTATGGTTTATAAGATTTATATGCAGCGGTTGCTGAGAATACCTGTAAAAGCCGCTTCACTTATGAAGTTTGGCGTCTTGTTTTGTTGTGTATTTAAGACAGTGTCTCAAGTCGTCCAGGCTGGCCTTCAACTTTCTTATGTAGATGAGGATGACCTTGAACTCTTGAACCTCCTGCCTCTACCTCCTAAGTGGCGGGATTACAGGCTGGAGCCAATTAAGTCCATCTTAGGCTCATGTTTTTAGCAAGGAAAAAAAAACCAACAACAACTCAGGATCATAAATCATTAATGACACCAGCATTGCTGTAAACAGAGGGAAGTTTCCACATAGTTTGTGAAAATGGATTTTCCAAGGCCCAAAATAACTCATAGGTAACGAATACTACCAAGGCTATCGAATGGAACAAATGGAGATGTCAAGTCTACAACCAGGAGTAATTTCGGTGAGATGACTACATATTTTGGAAAGAGCCTATTACCTCTTGTCAACCACACCAAATTGGTTGGCTCTCTAGTGATAATGCCTGTTTGATGCCTTTAACTGAAAAACCTTCTCTTTGGGATATACAGAGTCTTTCCCCCAAGCATGCAGCAAATACCACCTAAAACACAGACTCCTGGGGCCCAGCAAGAACTTCCTCCAGCTTGTATACAAATTCTGAACCCAGTAATGGTTAAATTTGAGTCCAGGCTGTCCCTCCAGATATGGATAATCAGCAGACAAGCGTGCTTTCAACTCAAACAGCTGTGCTATTCACGTAGCTTGCCGTACTAGCTAAATAAGGGAGCAGTCTATTTTAAAGACTTCTCAATTATCTTCACTGGGCCTTTACCAAATGCTGTTACTTTGTGTAGTGGGGTGACTAGTACTAGAGTCGTTGAGCATGGTTGTCCCCCAGTTTATCTGTGGAGTGGAATTTGCCACAGTGGTGAGTGACCTAGTTCTTAGGTGAGTCAGAGGTCCCCTCAGAACACTCAACAGCCATCTTACTGGTAATGGACTTTATTTGCAGCACCAGAACTACAGACGCCCCGAGTGTGAGCCTGCAAACTAACTTCCCCCCCCCTCTGACGCTTTAAATATATATTTCACAGCAACCAAGTGGGAGAGAAATTTTCTCACCCTTGTAAACTTGTAGCTTTATTTATTGGGGGGAAATAAGGACAGTTTTTACAGATATTTAACTACCATGACTGATGTAAACTTTTAACTATAGAAAAGAATTTACTTTCTCCCTGTGAGTGTCATCACTATAAAAAGAGGTGCAAAAAAGCAAAGGGATCCTTGCTTGGGGATGTGAATTTGAAAAGAGAAGGAGAGAGAGAGAGAGAGAGAGAGAGAGAGAGAGAGAGAGCGCCCACACTGTCATCCACTTTCCATTCTTCACCCAGCTTGCTTCCCAGACACAGCCCAGTCTATCCTGTCTCTGGGCTGGGCATGGGTGTGTTAGCATCTGATAGGGGGCAGCTCAGCTCGGGCAAGGTTCTCTAACCTGGAAATTGCTCACTAAGAGATTTACGTATATTGGAAAAGAAGAGATAAAGTATAAACCACCCCACCCAGTTGCCAGCTCCCAGAAATCCACATTTGCTTCGTCAAAACCAGAAGCCCAGCAGTGTTTTATCAGCACTAATTGCATTTTTATCTCATAATAAATAGCTTCTCAAAACTTAATTGATTTCATTCATGAAGTTCCACAGATTAGACAAGATTCTAGTTTCCATCTGTCCTATGAATCCAGCCAGGATAACAAATTTTTATCTATGTATTCATGTTTTAATGACAGTACTTCTTTCCATTTATTATTACTGTGTATACATGCCACAGACCCTATCAAGTCCCTCGTCTGTGTGTGTGTCGAGTTCTCTGAAGCAAGTGCGCAAGGAGTTCTGCGAAATGACAAACAGACTTACACACAAGGGAGTGTGGATCTGAGTGTAATTGTGAGATTGAGCACCAAATTTTTAAACAGCGGGGAAGAAACCAGGCCAGGTACATCCATCAAGTTACAATGACACAATACAATAGGAATGAATACATCACAATTTGCTCTACTCCTTGTGGGAGCTGGCGCCAGGGGGTTAATATATTAACATAACCCCCTGTTTCTTTTGTCCAGGTAGATTCTAAAGAAGAGGAATTTACTAACTTGCTTCTAATTTACAATTAGTTTGCTTTACCTGGTTGTAATGAAGATTCCTTTCTCAGTGGGAAGTCCATCTATTCCCTAAAGCTATTGCCCTTAGCAAACCTTCTGCAGATCAAAGCTATTGTCCTTAGCAAACATTCTGCAGACCAGTTCTGAGCTTCTTTTGGCTCCTTTCTATGTAAAGCTAAATAGTTTCCCTGTTTCTAGATAGTTTTCTGAATTCCCACTGAAAATCAAGAATTCTCTAGGACCATTGGAACACTGGAAGGCTTAGCTTGTGTCAGGATTCATTCTATGCTTAATATAAAAATTCCCACTGAATGGGTGCATGGATCCATAGACCAGACTAATGTAGGGACAAATCTGGGGCTTTCTGGCTATGGGAAGGTCAAGGTTCCAGGAGGATGGGTTTCCTTTGAAACTCTTTGCCTCGGGACTGCCAAGCAAGTCACTACTGCAGTGGATGTGGCATATACACTAAACACAAGATATTTTTGTAAAAAGGTTTAATTTTTTAAAAAAAAATTATAAAATATAAGGACTATCAACACCCTGGTATGTTTTATAAAATATCTTGACATTAAATGCATTTAAATAATGTTTATTCTTTTATACCTACTCTAACTTTAGAAACATAAATGCCATCAGAGCCCCCATGTGACCCTCTCAACAACAGAAGTGTTGGGTGAAGTCTGCACATTGCCCTGCTTAGGCACAGAAAGTGGGAAGGTTTATGGAAAGAAATATCAGATTGTTTGCATGTAAGACAAAACACGGCGTAAGTAAGTACATACAATTCTAACTGCATATTTAGAAGTCCCAAGGTGATAGAAGAGAAAAATAAGAAGGCTGGGATCCCATGTGAAACAATGCCTGTGTCCCTTTGAGAAAACAACATAGGTGATTTGGTATACAAATGAGGCCAAGCCTCTCTTCTCACTCATTTAGCAGGCATATGTTATGTGAGTGTTACCTTTCGGGACCATCTTAAAAGACTTAAGCTTAGGTGTGTGCCACGGGTAAGGATCAATTAAAGAATGCTGATTGATCAATGAAACCAGGGAAGGCTTACGTTAAGAATAATGCCTGAATTGAAATCTATAGAATTCAAAAGAGTTGGCCTGAAGTGTTACATACTATTACATCCTGAACATCTGCCCACAGAAGTTACATTCCAAAACTCCACATCCTACCCCAGCATGGTGGTGTGAGAAGTCAAAGTCTGTGGGACACCATTTGGATGCCATGAAGAAGGACTTTTCACAAACAAGATAATTTACTAAAATTGTGGCAACTTCAGAATTTGTGGGCCCTTTCAACCCTTGCACTGTGCACTGTGCAGAAACACAAACAAACAAGGTGGTCTGTAAGAGAGCACCAGACTCTAACACCAGACCGATACCTGCCATTCAAGCTCGTGATTATAGCATCCTGAGGAGACTAGGACCCCAGTGGTGAGACAGGATGGGGGAATGCCCCGTAAAAACACAAGACTAAAGCACCCCAGGAAGTGAATGCAGATGAAATCAATTAGCTATTCAGTGAAGGGAGAAAAACAACGCTCTGGATGTAAGGGTAGGAAGTGTAACCTGACACTTTCCCCTCCCCTCCTGCCCATGTTTAATCTATCCTGACTCTGAGCTCACCTGACACTTTCCCCGCCCCTCCTGCCCACGTTTAATCTATCCTGACTCTGAGCTCTACTGTGCTGAGAGTGGAAGGTGGGCTTGTGTCGTCTGGTTAAATGCCCAGCTCCTCCACACACCTGCTAGTCAACCTGGGGCAGTTGAGCTTTGGGAAGGGGCTGGAATGGCACTAGTGGAACGCAAGCATCTGACTCCTGTGGTTGGTAACAAATCATAAATAATGTAACGTGATAAAGTGACATTAAACAAATGCCAGCTATTACCAAGGGTCTTCTCCCAAGCCCACATGGCCCCAGACTGCTCAATTCAGTGTGAATCGAGCATCTCACTTCAACCAAGCAGAATTACCAACCCCTGGGCACCCATCCCTCCCATCCCAATGCCCAGTCCCCAATCACCCTTGGTGCCTAACACAGCTCTGATTGACAGCTCCCCCTGGTGTCACTCACTGACTTCAGTTTCTGTCAACCATAAAACAAGTCAGACAGAGATTTGATGATGAAATTTACTTTCAGCACTAAATAAAGTCATGAAAGATTCCCCATTAACACATCAATTTTCTCCAAGTCTCCAATTTTTTACTTGCCTTTTTCTCCTTTATAATATATACACCATCCTTGAAGGATGCTGTTCATACTTATGTTTCTATGGTGTTTCAATGACTATGTCTCCTGGACACCTGAGCCAACTTGCCACCCCTGGGTACCAGAGTTTGGCGTTTCCTCAGGGCTCTTAGCTTCTAATTAATGACTCCTAAAATTTCTCAAGACGGACATGGATTTCATGCATGCATTCATCCCCACTCAGAAACACTTCTAGATCCTGTAGGATGACAGGGAATAGACTGGCGGTGAGGATTCAGGGCCAGGAAAAGAGAGGCAGTTGCCTCGCACAGGGAAAGAGTCCCAATCCTCCAAGATCTAGGGCGGCTCTGTTGGTGCCTCAGGAAGACCTCTGTAATTACATCCCCTTCCCAGATTCTGAGCACGTGTTCCCGAGCCTTTGTCTGTGACCTTCAGACAACTTTTAAAACTCTTTGTGGGGGGATGTCAGAGGACAACCTCAGGTCTTCATCTTCTGCCGTATTTGAGGAAGGGTCTCTTTGCTGTTTACCTCTGTGTACACCAGGCTAGCTGACCCATGAGCTCCTGGGAATTCTCCTGACTCCCGACTTCCGTCTCACCACAGGAGCATTAGGATTAGAATATCTATGCTACCTTAATAGGCTTTCCAGGATTCTGGACTTCTCATCCTTGCATGGCAAGAGCTTTATTCACTTAATCAGCTCCCAGGCCCAGAGGATGAACTTCGACACTGGAGCCATATCTTCTGGTTGGGGAGCCCCAAAGAGCCTAGAGTGTATGCCCTAGTAGTAGTGTATACTCACAAAACCTGAGTCCATTTCCTTCTAAGTGTGAAAAATTCTGAGGCTGATTCATACTAGAAAGCTCTCTGCATGATCAGGCTATCTGTTGTAAGATCTTTTAAAGCTTTTTTTTTCCTTCACTCATTCCTGAAAGCATGGTTGGGGTGCTTCTGGGCAAACATGACATATGGCCATCCCTTTGCTAATGACTAAGATGTACGCTTTACACTGTAATTACACCTAAATTATGTTATGTATTGTGTGAGGACAGAGACCATGAATCTATCTTCGACTCACCAGAGCCAGGATACTCTATAGAATCCCTGGTGACCTGGCCTGAACCAAAATGTCTCCTCTATCCCCTCGCCAACTCTCCAGCTCATCACCCCTTTATAACACAGCTCCACCCACTGTGGACATGTCACCAGTTAGAACAACACATCCCATCCCCATCCCCAAGTTCTTGTCTCTACATCTGTGGAGCCCTTTTCTCTGTCTAAATTCAGGTCTCTGCTCACAAGATTCCTTGGCAAAGAGCACTTCTCTGATCCAATGAACCAAAGATATCCCCCACACAACTGTTATCCTTTACCCAACCTTTCTCAATAGGGTTTCTTGAGATAATGAAACCCTAAAGAAAATCATATCAGTACCATATTGTTGAGTCTCCCAAGGATACTACACACCTGGCACCAGTCTTGTTACATAGGACAGAGTCTGATTCTCTCTACACACTTAGGGCATGGCAGTTGAATTCCTCAGTAGAAATGGAAAAAGAAATGGCTGCTCTAAAGTTTTAGTCTATGAAATATTTTTTTAGAGGGAGATTTTAATTAGCATATAAACTAATGTTTTTATTATAACATTTTCATACAGTGTTCTGTTGTGCTTCCAATCCTATTTCTCCTTCCTTCCCCTCTCTGTTCCTCTGCACTCTTGCTCTCTCTAGTAATCTAGTTGTCATGATGTCACATGTATCCCATCATTCTCTTTTCTCTTCTCCCTGGTCCTTATGACCTCTTTCCCCAACTTATAAAAGGTGAATTAACCCAGATTCAGAGAGACACACATTGCATGTTTTCTGTTTATAATTTTAATATTTATAAACATGTATGTATATGTGGGATAAATGGGTATGACTACCCCACTTCTTTTTATGGGGGGGGGGGGGTTCGAGACAGGGTTTCTCTGTATAGCCCTGGCTGTCCTGGAACTCACTTTGTAGACCAGGCCGGCCTTGAACTCAGAAATCCGCCTGCCTCTGCCTCCCGAGTGCTGGGATTAAAGGCATGCGCCACCACGCCCGGCTAACCAAGGCAACTTTTATAAGGACAATATTTAATTACGGCTAGCTTACAGGCTCTGAGGTTCAGTCCATTACCATCATGGCAGAAAGCATGGCAGTGTCCAGAAAGGCATGGCACTGGAGTCACTGAGAGTTCTACATCTTGTTCAGAAGGTAAACAGAAGGCTGGTATCTTCAGGCAGTTAGGAGGAAGCTCTTAGAGCCTACCCCCACAGTGACATACTTCCTCCAACCATGCCACACCCACTCCAACAAGGCCTCACCTCCTAATGGTGCCACTCCCTGGGCCAAGCATATTCAAACCACCACATTCCACTCAATTTTTATGTTGTTGCCACCCCTCCCCATCTTTCTAAGATATAAGTGCATGAAGTTTGGTTGTGTCCCCTTCTCATTCCTAGGTTTCAAAACTGGTATATAGTTGTCACTCCAAATTTTTTTTTTTTTTTGTTAAGACTTGCAAGCTGACTCCTCAGTTAAGAAAGCATGGATACTGTTGGGTTACCAGCCCTCATTCAGGTGGAGCACCAATGCCTGGTCTCCAACTCCAGGGAGACCAGACGCCTCTTGGCCTCCAAGGGCATCTGCACCCACTCGCATGTACCCACACACGGGCACACACATCATAATTAAAAATAATAAAAATACATCTTTAAAAAATATTTGTTGGATGAACATCACAGGATTTGTCATACATTTTGTGACTTTTCAATTATTAAAATCATTCATGTTAAAACTTCTCTATACAGAAAAAAAAAATGTGCATATCAGATGACTTAAGAGGAATTAAGAACCGAAAATACTAAATGGAATTTGAAAAACGTCCAGATAATGACAGCTTTAATTATCCAAGCACTGCGTGGCTATGTGCTCCAGCAGTGAGGTGGCAGTGGGTAATGGGGTGGACATTAATAAATTGAGGATGCTGCTCTGAGTCTCACAGGGAGAAAGAGGGAGTGCTATCCTAAACAGCAGAGAGATGGAGCCCAGAGAGTGCTGTGGGTGAACCACAGACTGAAAACTAATAACACAATTACATTCCGCAGCCTCATGGGAAGCCAAGAAATGAATTCATACACTTTAGGGGTTTAAAAGGGGAAATATGATAAACACACATCCCACTTAGGAGGCCGTTGAGGTAAAGGACTTCAAAAAAGTCAATAACCCACAAGAAAGATCTGTTCACTTTGTTACTTGCCTTGCAGAAAAAGTCCACGCCAAGGAAGAGAAACAAGCAATCTTTGAGGTAGGGGTCAAGAAGAGAACCGCTAGGGCCTATAAACTATCAGAGAAGAGGTAGGGGTTAAGAAGAGAACCGCTAGGGCTTATAAACTATCAGAGAAGAAAAGTTCACCCCACACCAAACTGGTAGTTCATGTGAAGAAAATAAAGAACCTAATCAATTATAAATGAGAAGAATAATTAGGACAACAAAAAAGACTCCAGGTACACCTTGCAAGTGTCTCCAATTCCTATGAAAGAGATCGTTTTTTAACAAGCCAAAAGAATGATGGGAAGAGCATTCTTTGATCTAAGATGAAGGGGTTTGTTCAAGACTGGAAATGAGCATCCTTCACAGCCTGGAATTATTTGCCCCCAATTAAAATATTGAACAACTAACAGAGACTTCCTTTCCTGTGACTTCCCAGTTAAGCTTAGTTAGTAGTGATAGAGGTGTGTGGTACTTCTCAGAGCACCTTGCTCCAAAGTGGGATAAGAACTGAGTGTGCAAAGCAGGGGCACTGGACACAGGAATCCACAAGCTACCTGGGTGACTTGTACCTGTAAATGGGCAGCTGTCTCCCATGCAGGTGTTTGTGAGGACATCAAAGAGATGATCTTAAATATTCAATTTTAACTTCAATATAGGTTTCTCGACTTTGACCAACTTAATGTAATGACTATTTGATTAGGACTAAGAAGTTTTTTTTAAATCATTCATTTATTTGTTCTCTTCTTATTTGTGTGTGTGTGTGTGTGTGTGTGTGTGTGTGTGTGTGTGTGTGTGTTCAGAGGACAACTTGCAGGAATCAATTCTATCCTACCATGGGGATTCCTGTGGTGGAAGTTAGGTCATCAGGCTTGACAGCAAGCATCCTTACCTGCTGAGCCATCTTGTCTACCTCCTGGTAAGAATTTTATGTGGGCATGTTTTTTCTCTCTCTCTTTTTTTTAATCCCTTGACATTAACTACTTGTAAATTTATTAGCCATATAGTTCAAGTTATATTTTTTAAATTAACTGAAAGCTCGGTACATAATAACCACTTAATAAATGCTATTTGCTTTTAAATGGATGCTTTTTCAGTAGATAAATATAAAATAATAAAACACAATTCTGTCTGTTGCTCTTTTTTCTTTGGGCTGAGTTTCTCCTGGGATTTTATCAGCAATTTGAACCATCACAGCAAGTTTTTCTACAGAATTTCCTATGAGCAAGGGGCCAGAAACATGACCCTCGTATATTCTGATAGCTGGCTAAACATAAGAAGTCCTTCTGAGAGAACCTTGGGGTAGCCAGCTACTAGAAAGGACTTTTGTGTCATGTGGTTTCAAAGATTATTAAAATTACAAATGAAATAAAAAGCATTCTTTTTTTTTTCTCTTAGCTAGAGCCATGGTGTTACGATTTCCTGTACTTCCCACGGCTAGCTATCAGGCTTCAAAGAGAGTTCTAAATCCAGGGTTTAAGCACCTATGGTCCAACATTTCTCTGTTCAGTTGCTCGCCCTCACAGCATATGTGCTTTCCATTAAAACTCCAAACTGAGATGAAGATGTCTTATCTTACTTATAAAGGCGCTTTCAAAGTGGCTGCTGAGCTGGCTCAGCAAGTAAAGCCACCAAGCCTGACAACCTGAGTTCAATCCTGGGAGGGAAGCAAGTCCTTAAAGTTGTTCTCTCACCTCTACAGTGGCACTGTGACACACTCACACATTCAGGAGCACAAGTGCACGTGCGCGCACACACACACACACACACACACACACACACACACACACACACACATACACACACTAAAAAATTAAATGCAAAAAAAACCCCTCATATTTTACTAATATGAGAGCTAGCTTTAATTCTCAACTTGACATAACCTAAAATCACCTGGGAAGGGAACGTCATTGAAGGATTTGGTTGTCTGCAATGTGGCTGTGGTTGATTATCTTCATTAATGGGAAGACCTGTTCCCTGTGTCGTCAAAGGGTGAAGACAGTGAACTGAGCATAAGCCCCGCATGCACTAGTTAACTGCTTTCTTCTCTTGACTGTGAATATGACTGAACCAGACACCTCTAGTTCATGACACCTCCACTTCCCTGAAGTGACAGAGTCAAATAAACCCTTTCTCCCTTAAGTTGCTTTATTTGGGATATGTTGTTATATCAACAGGGAAAAATAGATGATTAGTTTCCTTCTGGAACAGGTTTCCTCTGTAAACATCACAGTTGCCACAGAGACATCACACCCTAAATCTAGGTTCTGCACTTACCCACACTCCCCAGGATACCGCTGTCCTCTAATATGGTCAGCATCACATGGCAAGTATCTGGCTTCTCGGTAGTTTGTGAACCCCACTAGACTATATTCTGTGAGGGCAGGAACTATTTCCCTATTGCCCACCACTGCATCCTGACTCTGAGAATAATATCTGGTGTTCTGTAAATGTACATTCATTGAATAAATGCTCTCATTCCACTTCCACTTCCACTTCTTGGGCATCTCTGCTGGTGTCCCCCACTAAAAATGAAAGATTACCACAAGCTAAAAGGAGAGTCTACCAATAGTATTTCTTTTCCTTTCAGGGATCTTCATTCTCACTGCTAATATGTACATGTATAAATATTTAAACTTTCTCTCAGGTTAAATTCACTTCTCCATTACCACATTTCTTCTTTTTGCCTGGCTAATTTTAGTAAGATGATCAAACCTAGATATTCATACCAGATATTAATGCATCAAGTATTAACAAATGATCAGAATCTGTACAACCCTGCTAATGATTATGCTGATAGCTACAATGTCCTGACAACCAAACAAAATCCAAGGTATTTTTAATATTCCATTTTCCAAATC
Organism: Mus minutoides; assembly: GCA_902729485.2. Lineage (NCBI taxonomy): Eukaryota > Metazoa > Chordata > Mammalia > Rodentia > Muridae > Mus > Mus minutoides. Next base: position 82,614 of record CACVCL010019963.1, on the reverse strand, counting down.
TTCCAGTCCTCAGGAGAAATGTCCTTTATAGTAAAATTTTCCTATGTCATCATATCCTACATACTTATAGAAGAATAAAGCAGTTTCAAACTCAAGAGATCACTGGAGCCACCTGGAGAGATTTTTAAAACAAAAACATAGAGCCCTGGCCCCAGACTTTCTTGATCAGTCTATCTGAGTAAGATCTAATGGATAAGCATGAGCTTTTCTGTTGAGTAGAGCTGATGCTTTGGCCCAAGGACTACACTTTAGTATCAAAATATGCTGTCAAAACAGTATGTTTACATGGCAAGCCAACAGTGTAAGACTCTTAAGAGGCGTTAATAAATAACCCAAAATCTAGGTGCAGAAGTAATTCCTCTTCGATTGGTTATGACCAAAGAGATCAAAGTTATCTCAGTATGGCACTCTGACATGCCATGACCTGACAGCACTGATGAGGTTGAGTGCCATTAAAAAGAAATCTATATTTTTTCTTTCCCAAACTGAGATTGCCTACTGAAATTCAAGGAAGATGAGTTGTTTCTGAGGAGACATCTCAAAGGGCAGTGTTCCCTCCTGGAGGAAGAAAGGAGACTTATAAGACTTGGGAAGTGGAAAGCATATGAGGTCTGGGAAGTATTTTTTAAGTAAAGGAGTGCCGGGGGTTACATATGCAATAATGGTTGCTGAGGAGAGGAGACTGTTAGCCGAGATGCCTGCACATTGTTCAGGGAACTCCGGATGCAGGTCTCAGCAGTCTTCACCGGTGCTAGGGTGGGCTTTTCAGTGTCACAGTGACCTTTGAGTCACCCCTGTTCTTGTAAGTAACCCCAATACATTCACTGTTTCTCTACAGTACACTGGGGTAGGATTGCTTCTTCGATCAGTCATGTGTGTGTTACTTTGGGTGAACAGACAATTGCTCACACTTTCCCAGAAAAAGTCACACAACAGGCAACAAGGCTGATGGCAGACAGGGCTTCCCTGGGAGAGAAGTCTGTTTAATAAAGCCAAGTGGAAGAAGGATTCCTCATTCGGGAAGAGTTGGGATATTAGTGTCTCTAACAGCATTCATGGAACAAATGGACTGATAACCTTACTCTGAAACACTGTAGCGAAAGGTTCTGAAATCTGAACTTAAGAAAGATTATGAAGACCTTACTGTTTTATTCGATGGCATAATCCTTGGTTCTGATAAGCCCCACATATGATGGGAGGGAAATAAAGGTAATCAAATACATTCATCAAATAGGTGAATGATAGATTTATACATAGTTTAAGATGTAAAGAATATGCCCACAACACAAACATGAGGGCAGTTACTAACCTCAATCTCCTAATATTGATTTTGTAAAATGAATATGACACATACTCCTTGAGTTTCGCTCCATTCATATTTTTGGATGAACAAGCTAAGATAATTAGACTTCATCTGGTCCACCTTTGAAACAGGGTTTGGAATCCAAATTGAAGACTTGTAATCGAAAATGTGAAGATAGGGGCTGGTGAGATGACTCAGTGGGTAAGAGCACTGACTGAGTTCAAATCCCAACAACCACGCATAATGAGATCTGACGCCCTCTTCTGGTGTGTCAGAAGACAGCTACAATGTACTTACATATAATAAATAAAACTTTGGGCCAGAGCTAGCAGGACTGAGCAAGTGGAGCGAGTGGGGCCGACTGGAGAGAGCAGAGTTCCTAAAATTCAATTCCCAACAACCACATGAAGGCTCACAACCGTCTGTACAGCTATGGTGTGCTCACATACATGAAATAAATAAGTAAATCTTTAAAAAAAGAAAGAAAATGTGAAGATAATGAATAATAATCTATTTCACTCACTCGCTTTCGTACCAGCTTTGAAAAAGCCTGCTCTAGGCATAATTTAGGCATCCTGTGACTTGGTGATGTTTAAGAAAACCCCTGTGACCCAGGTAGAAGCAGGTATGGGTAAAGTATGGCTAATAGCACTACAGTTGGGTGGAGCCTCATGAGTTCCTTTTACTCTCCTTGCTGAAAATTTGACTGGTTTGATCTTGAAGTTTTATAAAACTCCAAAGACAGAAAAAAATCTGTCATAAATTATACAACTGGTAAATTCTGATTCAGTCTTCAGGACGGCCTTGCCATTTTCCATATTTTAATCTTGTTTTGAATAACATGTTATTCAGATGGAATACATCTAATCCAGACTCTAAATAGGGTTTTCTGTAGACTTGGGTTTTATAGATTCAATATTGATTTCACCCACTGTGGTGGTTTGAATAGGCATGGCTCCCATAGACTCATGTGTTTGAATGCTTGGCTCATTGAAAGGGGCACTATTAGGAGGCATGGCTTTGTTGGAATAGGTGTGGTCTTGTTGAAGGAAGTGTGTCACTGTAGGGGCAGGCTTTGAGGTCTCCTGTACTCAAGCTCTGCCCAGTGTGGAATGCAGTCTCCTCCTGCCTTCAGATCAAGATGTAGAACTCTCAGTTCCTCCATTACCATGATTGCCTGCACTCTGCCATGCTCCTCACCATGATAATAGACTAAACTTCTGAAACTGTAAGCCAGCCCCAACTAAGTGTTTTCCTTTATAAAAGTTGCCTTGGTCATGGTGTCTCTTCACAGCAATGGAAACCCTAACTAACACACATACTATTCATTTTTCTCGGTTTTATGATGATCAGCGATGTATTTGGCTTTATTTTCTTTTTTACTCAATGGGAAGAAGCAAAAATACATTTGCTTTCATTTGTTTCTTTTTTTTTATTCACTTCTCGTTACTTTATCTGCCTCCGTGTTTGGAGGGTTTTTATTTGTTTTGTTACAGGGTAGAGTTGTGCACCACAGCACGTGTGCGGAGGTCAGAGGACTGTCAACAGCTGGTCAGTTCTCTCCCACCATGTAGGTCCAGGCATTGGATTCAGGTCACCAAGCTCTGAGGCAAGTGTCTCTGAGTCACCTTGCTCGACCCAATGAAGGGTGACTCTGTCACTCCAGTCACCAAGGCTTTCTAGAGCTGATGATGTCTAGGGAGTTTGGAAACATGGATGCGAGTCCACACGTGAGCATGGAGTTCTGATCCCTACAGCTCTTCCACTCTTCTTGAGCTTCCGTCTGCCTTCAAAGAGGGTACCACGACTGTGTCTCAGTCTAGTCCCACCTCCTTGGAGTGCGTACTTCAGTGCTTTTTTAGTGAGACTGTCCTTTCCTCTGGTTTTAAGGAGTGTCGTTTTCTCATCTTGGTATTACAAAGCAAGAATCAGATGAGGAGCATTTTCCTCCTGTCAATCTTGAAGTTTCACTTCGGCAGCACATGCTGTCTCGAGAATCAAATCCTCAATTGAGAATTTTAAACCCACAAGATACAAAGGGCTACTCTAGATCAGACCGATATTTCTTTGGAAAAAGTCCTGCTCTGTGGCTGGTGGAAGAAGTTTAGGGAGAGGCTTTAAGCATCGTAGGTGCAGCCCCAGGTCATTGCTGCAGGTCAAGATTTCTTGGCAAGTAGAGTCAGCCATGAAGTTGGTTGTGAGGAGCTTTTGGGAGAAAGAAAGGCAGCTGGGTTGGGTAGGAGAAAGAACTAGGTTAGTAGTCTAGTCAGGAGGCCTCAACCTACCAAAGACCACCACCCCTCAGCTTCATTCTCTGTTGAGGTGAGAGGGCAGGCTTTTATACTTTTATACTTTTTTCCAACCAATGGTTGGACTGTGAGCTACCTACCAAGAAAGGAGCACCACCTTGAGTGAGGTGTTCTGTCTTCAGTTGAAGGTAATTCCCAGGGAGGTCATATTGCCTAGGGGCTTTAGCTATTGACAGTCCTAGCTGTTACAATCAAAGTGGTCAGTCCATTCTGTTGTCAACCTAATTTGCTCTAGACTCATTTGGTAAAAGGGCCTTTGCTCATTCCTACACAGGGGTGGGGGGTGTCTTTAATATGCTAATTGAAATAGAATGACCCTCCCACACTGTGGGGTACCATTCCCTGGCTGGGATCCTGGACTGTACTAATGGAGGAAGGGAGCTGAGCAGCAACACACATTTATTCACTATGATTGTAGATGTAATATAGCCAGTTGTTCCGATCTTCTGCCATCTTGACATTTCCACCTAGACTGTACTCTTGAACTGTGCTACAATAAATCTTACACTGTTTTTGTCATGGTTCTTTATCCAACAAGAGGAAAAAAGACTAAGGCAGGCAGTCTATCCCAATGTCCATCCAGATATCAATATCCCACACTTTTACCTTTCTGTTACGCCATTCTTAGGGTCTAACGTTCATGCTTATTATTGCTTCATGAGCTCATGGTGACTTTTATGCCCACTCCAGACCTCTTTCTGAACTTCAGATAGGAAAGAGAAGCATAAAGAAGGAAGAGGCAGCAGGAATGCAAACAATACCTAGAAATGCCCTGAAATCTTCCATTTATACGGTATTGGTCAGAACTTGTCATATGGCTGCTCTAGCTGGAAGAGATGCTAGTAAATATGCTTTAACCAAACACATTGACTCAATTACTCACTGGCTGTACTACCTCCCCAATCACTAAAGAGTATCTTTCTGCCAAAGTCAGAGGAAGATGTTATTAGGTTACTCTATTACCCCAACCTTTTCCCCTGGAGACAAGGTCTCTCCATGAGCCTGGAGTCCCCTGGAACTGCAAGTCAAAATTAACCCTTCCTTCCTTAAACTGTGAGGTATTTTTGTTGAAGCTACCACACAAGTAACTAATACAGTAGGGAACTACACTATATAAAGTGACTATGAATACATATACTAGATTTAGGAACTTGAAATAGAAGATGTCAGTTAAATTTGAATCTCAGATAAATAATACATGATTTTATACTTGGGCAAATTGCATGGGACATAATGATACTAAAATATATTTATTTTCTGCTTATTTGCAACTAAGATTTAACTGGATGTCCTATATCTCAGCTGGCCGTTCTACCAGAAGCAAGACTATTCACAGCTCTATGGAGTCAGATGCTGTCCCAGTACCCAGCTTACGCAGCTATTGACTTTAACCACTGGAGATTTTCCACAAGCCTCCAGTCTGAAAATAGCTGTTCAATATTTTGGGAGATTCTTCAATCAATGCAGTTAAAAGCTGAAGAATTTTTGCAGCAAAGTACATTTTTCACATGTCCTGAAGCAAAGACACCCCCCCCCCCGAGGGTGGGGCACATGGGTAAGTTCCAATAGGCTTCTTAATCTATGGAAATTGTGTGGGAAATGCTATGTCTATAGATGTTCGTGTTTCATTTGTCCTGGAGAGGAGGCCTAAAGCTCTTGTCCCACTCAGGAAAAACTGATGAGTCAAGAAACTTCATCCCATGACCTAAGGGAGCCTCTTGCCAGAACTTAGTTATTGTCTGGGGGAGGGAGATAAAAGTAGAAATACCAGTCATGGAATAAATGGTTTTGATTCTTTCCTGCAGAAAAATTGGAACACACATAAGAAAGAATTCCTTTAATTTGCCAGTTGAAAAATCAATTATAAAACTAGATATTACTCAGAAGTGCTTTTCAGAAAAGGCTTCTAATTACAGAAATCACTCATGGGTTGCTCATCCTCCCTGTGGATGAGGTGTTTATCCTTTAACTCTTGGGCTGTTTCTCAGGGCAGAGAGTAGATATCTCCATCTTTCCTTCCCACCTCCTGTCTTTTATGACCAGACTATGAAGTTTGTCCACTCCTTGGGCACAACTCTGTCACTAATTTTTCCTTCTTAGGTGTTTCGATCATTCATGTTGCTTGAAAATAACTACCAATTGCAATGCTCTGCTTTTCATTTATATTCTGATGTTTAACACAAACTGCTACAACATAGAAAGCCTAGGACAGCAGCATGGTTTAATATAAGAAAGGGGTACCCCCAGACTCCCCACTACTTTTTTGTTTACAGTAAACTGGAATGGTCTACTCCTTAAAGTATAGATCTCTCCAAGTTTCTGGATCCACAAACTCATAAATGATCCACTTATTATACCTTGGGAATTGTCAAGAAAAATTCAAGTCACAGATGCAGTATCCTCTAAAGCAGCCCTGGACTATAACTGACCTTTCCTATAATGACATCCCAGTGTGGTTATGTTCAGTATATGATGAGCATCTCTAAGGTTCTATTTATCCCCACTCCTTGAACCTGTTTAATGCCTTGGCTATACCATGGAATCATAAATGTTGAATGGATAATTGTATGAAAATGGAAGGATGGAAGGATGGATGGGTAAGTGGAAGATGGATGAAAGGAAAAAGGAGGATGGGTAGGTAGAAGGAAGGAAGGATGGATGGGTGGATAATGGATGGTATACATGACGCACACACACACACACACACACACACACACACACACACACACTCTCCAAACCATCTTATCAGGGCAATTAGATCAGGACTCAGGAGCTGAAGAACCAGACATGTTTCTAGAAGACTATTTTCTAAGCTGCAGCTGTCCAAATAAAGAGGTTTTAACTTATGTTTTAATAAGTGCTTTTTTTTCCAACTTCAACTTTTATTAGATATTTTCTTCATTTACATTTCAAGTGTTATCCAGAAAGTTCCCTGTTCCCTCCCCCCTCCCGGCCCTGCTCCCCTACCCACCCACTCCCACATCTTGGCCCTGGCGTTCCCCTGTACTGGGGCATATAAAGTCTGCATGACCAAGGGGCCTCTCTTCCCAATGATGGCCAACTAGGCCATCCTCTTCTATATATGCAGCTAGAGACATGAGCTCAGGGGATACTGGTTAGTTCATGTTATTTTTCCACCTATAGGGTTGAAGACCCCTTCAGCTCCTTGGGTACTTTCTCTAGCTCCTTCCTTGGGAACCCTATGTTCCATCTAATAGCTGACTGTGAGCATCCACCTTTCCACCTCCATGTTTGCCAGGCACTGGTATAGTCTCCCATGAGACAGCTATATCAGGGCCCTTTCAGCACTATCTTGCTGGCATATGCTATAGTGTCTATGTTTGGTGGCTGATTGTGGGATGGATCCCTGGCAGCCGCAGTCATTGGGTCCATCCTTTGGATTCAGCTTCATACATGATCTCTGTAACTCCTTCAATGTGTGCTTTGTTCTTAATTCTAGGAAGGGGTGACGTGTCCACATTTTGATCTTCCTTCTTCTTGAGTTTCATGTGTTTAGTAAATTGTATCTTGGGTAGTCTAGGTTTCTGGGCTAATATCCACATATCAGTGAGTATATGTTATGTGAGTTCTTTTGTGATTGGGTTACCTCACTCAGGATGATGTCCTCCAGATCCATCCATTTGCCTAGGAATTTCATATATTTATTGTTTTTAATAGCTGAGTAGTACTCCATTGTGTAAATATACCAAATCAGTCTGGCAGTTCCTCAGAAAATTGGACATAGTACTACCGGAAGATCCTGCAATACCTCTACTGGGCATATATCCAGAAGATATTCCATCTGGTAATAAGGACACATGTTCCACTATGTTCATAACAGCCTTATTCATAATAGCCAGAAGCTGGAAAAAACCCAGATGTCCCTCAACAGAGGAATGGATACATAAAATTTGGTATATTTACACAATAAGTGTTGTTTTAAGGAGATTTTAAGAGGTTTTAATAAGTGTAACAGGGAAGAAGCAGAGAATCATACACCATACCAAAGGAATAGAGCAAGTTGACATATTTGAGACAGATTACATAGGGCTTGCAGAGCAAGTCAAGAAGTTGTGCTCTCTGCCACCGGCAAGTTCCCATCTCCCATTCTCATCCTGGGGTTGGGCATGCCTCGGGTGCTTGGAGCTTTGTATGTGTAGAAATTGATCCAGTGGCTGTTCTTGACATCATGATAGTGAGGGATATTATTATTACACAGGACCCAGTAGCCAGGGTTGGTTCAAACTTCAGGAGTCTGATCCCGATTGGTTTATTTTAGGTTATTTTGAGGAAAAGCGAGTTTCTGAGAACAGGTCTGGAGAAGGGTTCAGTGCCAGAAAGTCACACATACAGCATAAAGGTTACCAGGCCAGAAAGCACAGCTGCTCCTGCCTTCTGGGCAGAAAACAGGTTTGGCATTCCTTCTCTTGAAGGAACAACTCTGTGTCCTTACCATTCCAGGCTATGCTGGAGGGTTTTTGTTTGTTTGTTTGTTTCTTACTCTATCAGAGAGAGAGAAATTTTATTCCATGCTGGAGGATGTCTGTGAGCAAAAAGACCTCTGTGCCATCTACAGCAGAGTTCTCTACGCCCTGTGTGGTGATTGGACAGGTGATCCAGGGCGCTCCAGAGCTAGACCCAGACACTCATCCCAGGATGCCTGTTTGAAAGGCCTATTACCTCTGTAATAGTGTGGCATTTCTCCTGTGAAATCACTTGAGGCTGGCTCTTGAGAAAGGTGATAATGGGTTCATCTTGGATGACTCAGACTGTTAATATATATCCAGAGGTCACACGAAAACCTGTTTGCCCAAGGCTTCGCTGCAGAATTTGAATTTTTTTTTTCTCGAGTAAAAGAAAAGGTGGAACCACATGATCCATTTTGTTAAATCTGTCTCCTTTTTTTTTTCTATTAAAAATTATCATCCAATTAGTAAAATGTAAATAACATAAAAATTACATTTCAACCACCTTTAAGGCAGGCAACCCTGTGACACTAACATTACCAAGGAGCCATTAAATCTATTTTGGTAGAACTAATTTTATTTTTGTCATTTGGAATTTTCATGCGACATATTTTGACCATGCTCCCTACTCCAGCAGCTCCTCCCAGACGCTCCGTACCATAAACTTTCTCCCTCTGATAGAGCAAGAAACAAAAGCCTAGAGAGGCTTGTCAAGGCCACGGAAAATGAATCTTGGAGGAGCTTTGACCTGAGTCCTCAGCGCATTCACTCAACAGCAAGGGATGCTGAGTCCTCAAAGGCAAGATGGCCCCGACCGGGGGGGGGGGGGGGGGGGGGGCAGGGCTGCGGAGCCCTCCTGACCTCCAGCCACTGTGCTAACCCCTCCCGCTCCATACCTCATCTCCCTTCTCCAGCTCCTTCCACCAAAAATATGAGGCTCCCTTGCATGGAAATGTGAGTTTCACACAGCCAATTATCGCCCCAAAATGCTTTTCTAAATTGGTGCTTCGGGGAGTGTCGCATCCATTGGCTGCAATATGTCTTCACACCAGACTTTAAGAGTTTTTCAGTTGAGAATTGAAGAAGCTACTTGGCCACCATTTCCAGTCCCCGCTACAGTTCTTCCCTTTTTTTTTTCTTTCTAAAAGTAATTTTTAAGGACTCCATTGATCACTGTAGTGTTGCAGGCCCTCTCAAGTCCCTTGCCTGCGTGGGTCGAGTTCTCTTGAGGAAGTGGGCAAAGATTCGGCGAGTGTGGGTGACAAACAGACTTACAAGGGAATGTGTAATATCTGAGTGTAATTGTGAGATCGAGCACCAAACTTTTACACAGTGGGGAAGAAACCAGGCGAGGTACATCCATCAAGTTACAATGACACAATACAAAGGAATGAATACATCAAAAGGACTTACAGGAACCAGGTATGTTTACAGTAAAGATAAAACAGCTCTGCCTAGGGTCAGCTAAGGATTTCACACCCTAGTCACAATTTGCGCCTTTTCTTTTGACCCTTGTGAGAACTAATCAACAGGGGGTTCCCCACACAGCCCCTGTTTACTAGGTCCAGGTAGATTCTAAAGAAAGAGTTTACCAGCTTGTTTTTAATCTGTAAAGTAATCTGTTTCTACCTGGCTGTAATTAAGATACCTTTCTCAGCGGGAACTCTATCTATTCCTTGAAGCGATTGCCCTTAGCAAACATTCTGTAGGCCAGCTCTGAGCTGCTTTGGCTTCTTTCTATGTAATGTTAATTAGCTTCCCTGTCTCTAGATACTGAATTCCCACAGAAAATCAAGAATTCTTTGGACCATTGGAACACTGAAAAGCTTAGCTTATGTCAGGATTCATTCTGTGCTTAATATAAAAATTCCCACTGAATGATCTATGCACCAGACTAAATTCAGGGATAAAACTGGTTGTGAGAATGTCTTCCCAGGAGAATGAGTTCCTTTTGAAACTCTTGTCTCATGAGCACCTGTAGGCTTTTGGGCCTGCCAAGTTCGGCACTGGGATGTCTGTGGCACTGTAGATTATCTTCAGCGCTTTTTACACATCAGGATTGGATGACCATGGGAGAGTGTCTAGGTCGTAGTAGGTGATGCAAAACTCTTCATGAAAGAAATGCGTGCAGGTAGCGGAGTTTGGTTTTTTTTTTTTTTTTCCATTAAAGTTGAGGACTGGTTTGAATATAGTGATGGCCACCTTTTATAGGTACACAGTTCTTAGAGTTTTGAGACCCTGTTTTAAAAATTAATAAGAGCGATTCGAGAGATCAACTCCACTTCAACCATCAGCATCCCAAAGGTCATCAGGCTTGACAGCAAGCTCCTTTACCTGCTGAGCCCTCTCGCTGGCTCTTGATTAGTTTTTGCCTATGGCCTATTTTGCCAGATGGTAGAATAATGTCACTCTTTTCCATTTCCTGGTCTTATCTACGTAGGAAACTTTTCCTCTTGTGTTCTCTCTGAGGCAGTGACGGGGATGTTAAGTGTCTGCCATCCTTATATGCTTTGTATCAACTTTTCACCCCACTGGGTCTCCCATGTGAAGGACCCTCTGAATTTTGTCACATGTTCCTCATTGCAAATGTTTTATGAGAGCCATTGCTAAGCCTAGATCTTGGTGACATTTTACAAATAAATTCCCAGCAGCACAAATGCTAGCTAGACACACTGTATCAAAGCTGCATGGATTCTGCTGACTTGGCTTCAGGAACTGGGCGAGGTTTTCTCCGTGATGCTGGTCCTATCAGCAACCCCTTTTCCACAGGCCCTGGCCGTTGCTAGGTAGCATCAAGCTTTTCCATTTCTCGACCACTGGGTAAAGAATGGTAACTTGTTTAGATTTTCATGTATTTAATTACAATTTTTAAGGTGTAAAAAAAAAAACCCAAAACTTCGCAACAGAAACATTTTTGGAATTCATTTCAAACCTCTTTTGAATTAATGTAGGTTATAAAAAAATCCTATATATTGCATTTATTTAAATCACTGAAAAAGCAGCTTTCCTGCCACTAACTCCGTAGTTCTCCATCCTGGCTGCATACTGAAACACCTGGAGTGCTTTTTAAAAAACTACCTTTGCCTGGGCCTCATCCCAGACCAATTAAGTCAGAGTCTCTCTGGTGGGGCTTGGCCTTGATAGTGCTTAAAAACTCCTTAGGTGATTCACACAGATGTAGCCAGGACTGCGGCTCCAAATGCATTATAAGGGATATTATAAATACTACACTCAAAAAAGCTCAGGGCTCCAGTTTTGGATACTGCCCACTGAATGTGTAAGCATACAGCATTTCTTCAGCAGCTTTAAAAACAAACAGAAGGGTTATAGCATAGTGGTTCTCAACCTTCCTAGTGCTGGGACTCTTTAATACAGTTCCTTATGTTGTGGTGACCCCCCCCACCATAAAATTATCTCATTGCTACTTCATAACTGTAATTTTGCTACTGTTATGAATCACAATATATCTAACACATTCTTGATGCTGAGGTCACAGCCCCCTTCTTCAACCACCATCCTTCTCCTCTGCTCCACCCCTGCCAACATTTCAGTAAACAATGAGACGCTCACACTCTACATGTTAATAACGTATGCATCCACACTAAAGCAAGTTAGTAGCCGAGCGACGCTTGATCCTTTTCTGATCAAAGGCGTCAGCGCCGTTTCTGGCAGGCTATGACTGTAATTGGTTCGCGTTTCTCCTAGACGAAGGGGAAAAAAACCACAGATCATCAGCGAGGAAAGTCACTGCCACTCGCAAAGGAGGTCCTTTAAAATATGTCTGTCATTCTTCGGATCCCCTGGCTCCTATGACAAATGTGTCACAAGCGGTCATCTTTTTCGTTGGAGCCAAAGCATGGCGGCTTCCTCTGCCAGCTCAGGGCAGACCTAATAGAGAAAAAGTAGCTGGGCAAAGATCCAGCTCATTGATTCAGTTTGAATTTTCCATGGTATCAGGAATTGGTGAGATAAAAATCACCACAATAACTTACCAGAGGATTTCTAACCATAATTCAGTCTTTTCTACATTTTGAAGATTCTATTGATAAACCTTTACATGGTCTGGTTTGATTTTGTCAATTTAATAATAAACCTGGACACATCTAGGAAGAGGGAATCTTAATTGGGAAACTGTCTCCATCACAAGGACCTGTAGGCAAGCCTGTGGGGTATTGTCTTAATTAATGATTGATGCAGTCGGTAGAGTCTAGCTCACTGCGGTTAGTGACATCCCTGGGCAGGTGGCGGCCCTTGGTGCTTTAAGAAAGCAGACTAAGCAAGCCAGGGGAACAAATCTGCCAGCACTGTCCTTCCATGGGCTCTGCTTCGGCTCCTGCCTCCATCCGTGGGCTCGGCTTCGGCTCCTGCCTCCATCCGTGGGCTCGGCTTCGGCTCCTGCCTCCATCCGTGGGCTCGGCTTCGGCTCCTGCCTCCATCCGTGGGCTCGGCTTCGGCGCCTGCCTCCATCCGTGGGCTCTGCTTCGGCTCCTGTCTCCATCCGTGGGCTCTGCTTTGGCTCCTGCCTCCAGGTCTCTGCCTTCACTTCCTACCCTGCCTTCCCTGAATGAAGGATGATAAGCTGTAAGACAAAATTAACTCTTTCAAGTCTCCACGTTGCTTTCAGTCTTGGTGTTTTATCACAGCAACAGAAACCCCCGCTGAGACCAAAAAAAAATCCATTATTTTATATAATCAATATGTGCTCATTTAAAAGAAGTCATCACTAGGGACTAGTTATAACATAAAAACTATATCAAAACACACTGACAGACTAAACACTTAAAGCCTATGCTAATTAATGTCATGCCCAACAACATAACCTGTGGGAAAGAAAACTTGGAACATCGGTTGTTTCTTTAATCAAACTGGTTGTGATTAAACTTGGCATGTAAGACCCACAAGTTAAAACAGTACAATTCTGTGGGGTTTTGAAGATGCACGCGCTTCTGAAGTTATCATAATCTAGACAAAGAATATCTCAGTCACTCCCCATAATGTCTCCTCAGGCATCTTTTTAGGTTTTTTTTTTTTTTTTTTTTTTTTTTTTTTAGATTTATTTTATTTATTATATGTAAGTACACTGTAGCTGTCCTCAGACATTCCAGAAGAGGGCGCCAGATCTCGTTACGGATGGTTGCGAGCCACCATGTGGATGCTGGGATTTGAACTTATCACCTTCGGAAGAGCAGTTGGGTGCTCTTACCCGCTGAGCCATCTCACCAGCCCCATCTTTTTAGTTTTTGTTTCAACTGTGGCCTCTATGCCGTCTGCTTTCTGACTTGAACAGTCCATGTTTTCTTTCTATGTGAATTGAATCACTTAAATGGACACTTGGGTGGCCCCCTTTGCTCTGCATGATGTCTATAACTATAGTGGGGTCATGGTCCACACCAGCTCCCATTCTTTTTCCCCCTGCAGGCAACTATTACAGTTTGGACAGACTTCAGTGTGTTACCTATTCATCTGATGATGGACTCTGGATAGTTTAGAGGCTATTAGGAACGACAGTGCTCTGAGTATTCATGCACATGTGGTTTTTGTGGACACGAAATGCTTTTAGGATGCTAATATTCATGTATGAATAGCTTAAAGCCTAATGAGCATATAAAGCTTTATTGATTTGGGAAGAGGTTTTATAGAACTCAACCACTATGATTTCCCATGGTAGGTCAGGTCAGGTGGCTCTTCACCCACTGACTTGTCTCTGTCCCTAGACAGGACAATTTTCAGGTTGTACTCCAAAGCTCTACCGAGCACCACATACATTGTGACCTACTGTGTTTGTAGCAATATAAGCCTTTAGCTGGTTCACTTTCAGAGTGGTCTGTTCTGTTATATGAATTATAATCCTACTACACATGACTCATGCTCCTTTCATATATAGGAATGGTTCATAAACCAAGAGTTGGCACTCCTGTGTTGGGGAGGTATTGGTACCCCCACATTTGCAGTGTTCTTTACAGTAGAAAGAAAAATAGAATTGGCTTAAGAGTCTATCAATGGATGAGTGGACAAGGAAGAGTGTTCTATACTTGCACCAATGAATAGTATTCAGCCTTAAAGGGCAAACTCCGTTGTTTTTCCATAGCATAGATGAGTAGAGAGGACATTATATTAAGAGAGATAAAACAGACATAAACAAACAAATTTACCTAATTGTATGGACTGGTTTTGTGTGACAACTTGATAACAAGTTAGTCATCAGAGAGAATGGACCCTCGGTTGAGGAAATGCCTCCATGAGATCCAGCTGTAAGGCATTTTATCAATTAATGATTGATGGAGGAGGGCACAGCCCAAGGTGGGTGGTGTCATCTCTAGCCAGGACCAGAAGGCAGGCTGAGCAAGCGAGGGGAAGCAAGCCAGTAAGCAGCACCTGTCCATAGCCTCTGCATCAGCTCCTGCCGCCAGGTTTCTGCCCTGTGTGAGTTCCTGCCCTGACTTTGTTTGGTGATGAACAGCAATGTGGAAGTGTAAGCTGAATAAACCCTTTTCTCCCCAGCTTAACTTTGATTATGATATTTCATTGAAACAATGGAATGCCCAACTAAGACACTAATATTCTAAAACTAAAAGGGAGTGAACTCAGAGAAACAGAGTAGAAAAATGGTTACCAAGAACTGAGGAGCTGTGGGTAAAGTTGGGGAAATTTCATCCAAAGGCATAACATTTCAGTGGAAGAACTCAGCTGTAGAGAGTTGTTGCACAGCTAAAGTTAATATCAATAGATTGCATTTTTTTTTTTGCTTCAAGGAACTTCCTACCACCAAATTATAACTCTGAGGTAATACAAATGTCTGTTAGCTCAATTTAGTCATTACATGATATTCACATTTTAAAAAGTTATCTCATAGACCATCACTGTACAATTTTAGTAATTAGGTAAATTTTTTTAAAGATTTATTTTATTTATTATATGTAAGTACACTGTTGCTGTCTTCAGACACTCCAGAAGAGGGCGCCAGATCTCGTTGCGGATGGTTGTGAGCCACCATGTGGATGCTGGGATTTGAACTTATCACCTTCGGAAGAGTAGTCGGGTGCTCTTACCCGCTGAGCCATCTCACCAGCCCCGGTAAATTTTTAAAATGTTATTATCACCCACCATCCAAACCTCTCTGGCATGTAAACAATGTGGATGAATTGCTATACCAAGGAAGTCAGAATCCTTTCTCCTAGCTCTGTGAGATAATGCAGCTACTCCAGTGGTAGCCTTTCTGCCACTCTTACATGCTGTCAGCCTGCCTTCTAGGGGTTTATCCCAGCCCTCCTGGTCCCCTCTCCACCCGCCTTCCTGCAAGCCCTTATCTGCCCCTCATCTCTACTCCTATCCTGTGGACTTCCTCCTACTCCGACATTTGCAAGTTCTGGTTGGCATGCTCTATGCTCTGCCATTTCCTCTTTAGTTAATTCCCCAGGCTTGCGTAATCTGACTCAGATGTCAATCTCCCTAAAGACATCAATACAAAATGACTCTCTTAGTCAATGTGTACTGCTGCAGTGAAATATTGCAGACTGGGTAATATTTATTTCTATTCACAGGCAAGGTCTTGCTGTATAGCTAATGTTACCCTAGTTTGTTTCCCTCCATCTCCCCATCTCAGCCTCCAATACTGGGATTATGATCCTGTGCTACCATACCTGGCCTGGTTAATTTATAACGAATAGAAATATATACACATTCATGTGTGACAGTTGGGAATCCAAGATCAAGTGACAGCAAGACTAGAGTTCTTCTGACTCTAAGATGGCACTTGGAAGCTATGTCCTCTTCACATGGTAGGGGGCACAGGATGAAGGGGCATGGGAGGGGTCAAAGTTCTCCTTTATAACACTACGAGTGGCACTATGAGGGTAGACCCCTGAAGACCTAATCATCACTTAAAGTTCTAATGTCTTGCTATGGCTACAGCAGCAATCCGATACACTGAACTTTGCAAGAGACAAACATTCATTCCATAGCAAAGGCAAACTCTGTGTGTTTTTTTTTAATCCCTTAACTTGAAATAGCTGTCACAATACTGACTGAAGAGATGATAGTTAACTTCACGTTGCACGCACCCGCGGTTTACTTCATTTTATAAGATCTTTTCACTATTCCATGTTTAGCCAAGCAGAACTAACCCTTAGCCCCACATAAGACAGACTCTAGTTCCTAACTTTTAAAACTTAAATTATATATTGGGATGTATGTGTGTGTGTGTGTGTGTGTGTGTGTGTGTGTGTGTGTATACACCTATGTGACCATGCATCATTGCGGTACATGGAAATTAGAAGGCAACTTACAAGAATCTATTTTCTCCTTCCATCCTGGGATGCAGGGGTCACACTCGGGCCATCAAGTTTGCACAGAAAGTAATTTTACCTGCTGAGCAATCTCGATGGCCAGCCATAGTTCCTAATTTTGAATTTGTAGATAGAAAAAAAATTTTTTTCATCAGAAGTATTTTCAGAAGACAGGCTGGTGACAGTTCAATCTTTGGAGACCTTTGATGGCCCTGGAGCCAATATCTAGAGAGGAGGTAGCAAATGGAGCCAGAGTTGCTGATACCAACAACTCATTTTTAGCAGAGTGTATTGAGCCCAAATAGACTTAGAAAGCTATTTTTAAAAGCCCTTCATTCTGTGCCCGCTTTATACAGCAGACACTAAAAATATTAATAAGTAGAAACAGTGCTGATCCCTGGGCTTGATGAGCGTTCAGTTTCTGGAGCCCCCAAGGTGACAGCCTGCCGTGGAAAGGTTCGCATCCTCATGGCATCCCACTCTGAAGAACACAACACTGGTATTTCAAGTTCTAGCGTGGCATTTAACTGTGTCAAGTCACTCTGTTACATTGGCATCGCTAAAATAGCCTTGAGAATAAATAATTTTAAAAAAGCAGATTGTACTACATGTCACAGAAGCTTCTACATAAATGCTTTAAACCCAAGAGGGAATCAGCGTCCCTGATAATGAGCTCCTCACAGTAGATTTCTCCCTGGGAACTTCATCCAGCTATATTGATACAGGTCAAAGGATGGTAAACAAAAGGATACTTGGGTGGGCAGAGTACCAGAGAGAAACACTACCTGAAACAATGTATCACATGGTGGGGATTTAATGAAGGAAAACAAGAGTTGGCAAACGGACTTGTCCCCAGACCAATTTTACCAACCCATCCTTGCCAGGAAAGCCAGGTGCAGTCTTTACCCACATGGCTTAAATAAGCCATTATAATAATTATAAATAGAAAGCCAACGCAAGGTATGAACACTTCGGAAGGGGTTTGGCAGTGCTTAATAAAGCTGAGGATGCTGACACTCTCATGACCCAGCAGTTCCATCCCTAGGAGTGCACCCTGCGTGCTCCCGTGGACTGCAATAAGAATGAATGTTCAGCGAATTCTTTGCAATAGCCTCTAATAGGAAAGAATCAAATGTCTGCTAATGAGAAAACACATAAACAAAGATTTAGTCTCAACAATAACATTTAACAAACAGCCACCATATGATGAATGCTAATGACACCATTGAGTGTGAATGTTGTTAAGTGTACAGTGTCTAATTGGCCATGACTATGGTATTCATAAATACATAATTGGGTGGTCAAACTATAAAGAATAGCAAAGGTATGGATGGCCATTTCGAATAGTAGCTGCGCAAAGAGAAACGGTCTCATGGCAAGGAGAGGCACTGAGTGAACTTCCTACCTCAAGTAGAGTAACTTAATTTTATGTTCCCATGGTCTGAGAGGATGTCTTGTGAACATTTCAGTATAATTGTTAACATTTCATTTCTTTTTAAAGAAGTAAAAATAGAAAAGATAGATTTCAGGTCTCTTAACAAAGTAATTTTCACTCTCCTGCTGCCCAGAAGAGCTAAACGATAAATGATTTTATATCTTCACATGAACATTGTTAGAGGAGAACCACCGCTCTCCAAAACTTCTGCTTGACAAAAAGGTATTCAGTCCCGTTCTCTAAACAAAGCGTGGCACAAGTGACCAGGAAAGAATAGAATACAGAAATTCGTTATTTTTTTGTTTTGTTTTAACTGAAATCAATGTCTTTGATCTAAAAGGAGAAAAATAGAAACAATTTCTGGACGTCATCACTTGAAAGCTGTCCAAGGATTTCCATTTCTGGATGGTTGCAGGGACCAGGAGCCCTCCCGTGTGTTCCTTTCAGCTGATCATCTCAAATTATTCCCTCCCTGTATCTGCCCTCCTTCTGGTCCACCACAAGCATGAAGTATGCACGGGTCGCTGATCTACCCCCAGGCCTAAGAAATGAATCCTCAGAGCCCAGGACCCCACGGTGCTGGTATCTGGTATCTTGGCGAGTGCCCCTGGCAACACGGAGACCCTGTTTCCTTTTTCTCCATCATTAAATTGAGGTCACAACTGTCATCTTCTGCCTTCCTGTCTCAGCACACAGATTCGTTATTTCAAGGCCAAGGAATTACTTCATTTAAAAATGCCTACATCCATGAGTAAACTCTCCTAGATTCACGATAGTGTTTGTTTTATTTTTCTATTGCACTAGGTCACCAGGACCATTCTCATGTGGGTATATACTGTTCTCAGAGCATGCACCCCCTTACACCCAATGGCTCCCCACTTCCCCACTCCCATCAGCTCCTTTTGTTCCCCCAGATAGTTTTTGTTTTGAGGATTTTTTTTAAATGTATATTTAACAAAAATCTACACTAGTTTTCTTCTCTGTCATTCTAAGTAAACTTTATACCATCATTCAAAAGTTTTAATTTCTTTAACCTCTGATGGATTGGGGGCAGTTTTATTCTTTTATATATAATTGAAGTGACTTTGTGTGCTCTTCCTTTTTCTCCCTAAACGCCCTGGGATTTGGAACTGTGTTTGTTGGGTGAGAGTGGGCAAGTCGGAGGAGGACAGAATAAGCATGGAGAGGTGCTCGCATGGTGGAGATGGTTGTTCTTTGAACTTGAAAGTCTCTGCAGTGGTGCTGTGAGGCCAGAAACTATGTCACTTCCCAACTTACACTGCGACTTCTGACTCTCTGAACATCTTTCCGTTGCCCTTTATTTATGCATCGTACAGAAAGAGAGAAGAACTCGTACCTCGTGTCTTTTAAGATAAAAGTTGTCATGTCAAATGGGTAGACATTCAAGGGAAATAAAACCTAGATAGGTAGAGTGCATAGAAAGAATCACCACCCCCAACCACCCTCTCCCCTCCCTGATACTTTAATACAGAGTTAAGATATTTGATCTATTAAAAAAAAAAAAACTCATGGATCAAACCTCCACAGACCTAGATTTTGCTCTCTGTCTACAATAGTTTTAAATCATGGACTTCTCAGAGGGTCTAGAGAAAATTATAAATAGTATTTCACTTCAGAAAAACGCACACAGACAAATAACTTTACTTACACTGTCAGATGATTTGTAGACTTGCTCTTGACCAAGAAGGTAGAAGTTCCTCCTCCCTGCCTGTATTTCTGAATTTATGTCTTTGATTGTTTCCTATTATCGTCAAGATTTTCCCTTAGCATCCCCCTGTTGTGGCAGCCCAATTTATAACTGCAAAACAACCAAGAGATTCTCCGAAAGGTCCACAGATTAAAGAGTGGATTACTAAGGAAGTTATTCTCACACAATGGAACGGAACAATGAAAGTGAATTCATCATTCTACACACAGAAGCTCACGCAGCGCCTAGAGCACTAAGTACCTTGGATTTGGTTCTTGGGGTCATAGTTCATTGTAGTGCTTTGAGAAAAGGAAGTCTGTCGTCTAACATATTTTAATGGGATTATTCTGGGTGCTGTATTGAGGATAGATTTCAAGGGGAGAGAAAGGGAGATGAACAAGAATTGGCAGGCTACTGGAGTACTTCAGGCAAAAAAAAAAATGGCGTTTTCTTGGCATTGGCATTGCCATCATCTTGGTCCAAGACAACGCCATTTTTCTCTTTTTATTACAGATAGGAGCCTAGTCTCCACAGGGAGACTCAGAGACTGAGCCACCAACCAAAGAGCATACACGGGTTGGACTGAGGAGCCTGGCACACATATGCCAGTGTAGCATATGTGCAGCTCAGTCTCCATGTGGGTCCCCCAACAACTGGAGGTAGATTGTCCCTAAAGCTGTAGCCTGACTGTGGAATCTGGTCCCCAACAGGGCTGCCTTGTCCCGCCTCAGTGGGAGAGGATGTACCTAATCCTGCAGAGATTTGATGAGCCAAGGTGTGTGTGTGGGGGGGGGGAGGATGCAGGCATGGAGTGGGGGAGGATGCAGGCATGGAGGGTACCCTATCAAAGGAGAAGGAAAGGGAGGCTGGCAGGAGGGGCTCTGTGAGGGACCAGGAGGGAAGGTAGTGTTTGGGATGTGAATAAATAAATAAATAAATAAGAATGAAAGAGAGAGAGAGAAGAAACCTATTGTCAACATTATGTCTCACAAAAAATCCCACATGATATTTAAGGGGACTGAAATGGTCTTGTCTTAGTCAGGGTTTCTATTCCTGCACAAACAGTCCAACCCATGTCTGCTCTTTGGTTGGTGGCTCAGTCTCTGAGAGCTCTCAGGAATCCAAGTTAGTTGACTCTGTTGGTCTCCCTGTGGAGTTCCTACCCCCTTCAGGGCCTTCAATCCTTTCCCCAACTCTTCCCATGTCCCCATGCTCCATTCAGTGTTTGGCTGTGGGTATCTGAATCTGTTTCAGTCAGCTGCTTGACAGAGCCTCTCAGAGGACAGTTATACTAGGCTCCTATCTGTAAGTATAACAGAGTTATCATTAATAGTGTCACAGACCGGTGCTTGCCCATGAAATGGGTCTCAAATTGAGCTGGTTATTGGTGGCCTCCATCCTTGTCCCTGCATTTCTTTTAGACAGGACATGTTTTGTGGGAGGCTTGGTAAGGTTACCTAGACACAAAAGGACATGCATGGTATGTACTCACTGATAAATGGATATTAGCCATAAAGTACAGGTTAGCCACACTCCACTCCACAATAGGTTTCTTATTAGAACATGTTATCCAAATGAGACCATTATTATTACTTCTTGACAATCTGCTAGAGTCTCTTCAAGTCTATTTTTATCCATAGTTTTTATATCATTGCAAAAGCTAATTTACTATGATTATCATTTTTAAAATGTCAATCTGCTATCACACTTGCTCTTTATTTGTGTAATGTCTAGAACTGAGCAATATAGATCTCTTAGGTTCCAGGTTGCTGCCCTGGGTCCCCAGGAGAAGGGTAGAGCAGACACAGGGGTAGAAAAGTTCCAGGTTCCTTACCTTTTAACAGTTTTGTGCGGCATAATTTCCCAATGGTAATATTTCTTTTACAAAAGAGTACACCTCCTAAAATACACTAGAAAAATAACACCAGCCAAGTTTATCTCTTCTGTGGGATTTTCTTATCTCTAAACTGAATTTTAGTTTCCCTAACTTTGTAGTATTTATTTTTCTTTCCAGGTAATATTGTTAGGAGATGATTCTTTTTTTTTTTTTTTTTTTTTTTTTTTTTTTTTTTTTTTTTTTTTTTTTTTTTTTTTTTTTTTTTTTTTTTTTTTTTTTGGTTTTTCGAGACAGGGTTTCTCTGTATAGCTCTGGCTGTCCTGGAACTCACTCTGTAGACCAGGCTGGCCTCAAACTCAGAAATCCGCCTGCCTCTGCCTCCCAAGTGCTGGGATTAAAGGTGTGCACCACCACGCCCAGCTGCAGATTCTTTATGAATGTTTTTTTAGTGACATATTAATTACATACAGTAATAATGTTTCATGATGATATTTTCATCCATGTAAATATGCACTTCAATCACAGATCTCTCCACTATCCTCTCTCCACTCTATCTCTCTTCTTCCTACAAACTCTTCACCTGTGTGTGTATGTGTGTGTGTGTGTGTGTGTGTGTGTGTGTATGTGACTCAGTTTCATTAGCTTATCTATAGGAACATAAACACGTTACTAGTTACTAAATCACAGAAGATAGTATCTCTTCCTCCTCCATTGAGCTTTTATTGAATACAGATTTTTAGAGAGTGATGGGGCCCCAGCAGAGCCCCAGCTTTTCCATGACAGGGTGTCAGCGGGCCCTATCTTGTGCAAGTCTTGTGCCGGTAAACTCTGCTGCTGTGAGTTTAATCATGCAACTGCCACCTCACACCTGAAGGTCAGCATTTCACACTGCCACCTCTCTCCCTCCAGCTCTAAGAGCCATCCCGTCCCTTCTCCATGATGCTCTCTGAGCCCTGGATGGATTGATTAGATGTCCCACTTATGGTTGGGCATCCAGTGCTCATCCACTCTTAGTTCTCTGATAAGTTGTGTATCTATGTAGCCACTGCTGATGGTTACACGAAGAAGTTTCCAACCAAAGCTTATCTCATGGGCATGAAAAGTTATTTAAAAATAATCTGATGGGTGCATCATGTCCACTTAGCTGAACAGCAGCAGCAGCTTCCCTCCTAGAACCCATGACCTCCTCACTCACTGGCTTATGGATGGCTTTATAGTATCAGATATGAATTTCCTCCAGTGTAGTATCATCAGATCCAAATGAGAAAGCAGTTGATTACTCCCCAAATAGCCTTGCCACTGTTGTCCTAGTGGGCTCACCTTGCCTGCCTGGTTACAGTTACATAGAGGCTCCATAGATGAATAGGACTGTTGACATCTATTCTCCAGTGGTAAACTATATAACATATTCTAGAGCTACAAGAACAAGATAGGAAGCTGATGTGAATAAATTATTGATAGAGTTGATCAAAGTTGCATTTGTTCCTGATGCTAAAAACACTAGGCTTTAAATTCAGATGCAATGTAAGCCACTGACAGCACCGTTTTTGACTATGGTGGTTTGAATCTAAAAGGTTGCCCAACAAGTTCACATTTTGGGATTTGTTTTTGTTTCTGTTTGTTTGTGAATGAGGGGCTACACCCGAGGAGGCTGCAGCCTTTAGGAGGTAGAGTCTGGCTGGTGGCAGTAGACCAGTAAAAGGTGAACCTTTGAAAGGTATAGCTGACCCTGGTTCCAATATGTCCTTCCTGCTTCTTGGTCTTCTGTTTAATTGGGAGTCTCTTCACATTTTCTGGCTGTCATCAACTTTGTCATGCCTTCCTCACCATGATGGATGGAAACTTTTGAAACCATAAGCTAAAGTAAACCATTAACATGAATACACACACACACACACACACACACACACACATACACAATTTGTTTCTGTCAGGTATTTTGTTCATAGTGACTAGTACCAAATTTTGGGCAATAACAAAAATTGGTACCAGACATGTAGGCTTATTGTTGATATTACTAAAGCCTCAACATGTGGTTCTTGGGCCTTTGGAACTGGTTTGTGGACAGATTATGGAAGAGTTTAAACCTATGAGCCAGAGAAGCCCCAGAATTCTGTAAGCAGAGTCAAACTGGGCATTCTATGGAGATGTTTGAAGCCCCTGACAAAAATGGGGACAGTTAACTGTCATGGACATCCCAGTGTAGAACTTGGCAGGCCCAAAAGCCTACAGGTGCTCATGAGACAAGAGTTTCCAAAGGAACTCATTCTCCTGGGAAGACATTCTCACAACCAGTTTTATCCCTGAATTTAGTCTGGTGCATAGATCATTCAGTGGGAATTTTTATATTAAGCACAGAATGAATCCTGACATAAGCTAAGCTTTTCAGTGTTCCAATGGTCCAAAGAATTCTTGATTTTCTGTGGGAATTCAGTATCTAGAGACAGGGAAGCTAATTAGCATTACATAGGAATAAGCCAAAGCAGCTCAGAGCTGGCCTACAGAATGTTTGCTAAAGGCAATAGCTTCAAGGAATAGATAGAGTTCCTGCTGAGAAAGGTATCTTAATTACAGCCAGGTAGAAACAGACTACTTTACAGATTAAAAACAAGCTGGTAAACTCTTTCTTTAGAATCTACCTGGACCTAGTAAACAGGGGCTGTGTGGGGAACCCCCTGTTGATTAGTTCTCACAAGGCTCAAAGGAAAAGGCACAAATTGTAACTAGGAAGTGAAATCTTTGTCAGTAGCTGATCCTAAACAGAGCTGCCTTACTATGCAGTGTAAACATTGCCTGGCTCCTGTAAGTCCTTTTGATGTATTCATTCCTTTGTATTGTGTCATTGTAACTTGATGGATGTACCTCACCTGGTTTCTTCCCTGCTGTATAAAAGTTTGGTGCTCAATCTCACAATTACACTCAGATATTACACACTCCCTTATGTGTAAGTCTGCTTGTCACCCACACTCGCTGAATCACTGCCCACTTGCTTCAGAGAACTCCTACACACGCAGACAAGGGACTTGAGATGGCCTGCGACAGTTAACTCTGCTTGTGAGGTTTCAAAGTAATACTGACCAGTGGAAACTGGACTAAAGAATATTTATGGTACATGCTGGTAATGAATTTGGTTATCTTCAATGCATTTGAGTAAAGCTAAATTGGAAAGAGATGGGCTCCTTTAGCACCAAGTCTGCCTGCACAATGCCATGTTTCTACCATGATGATAATGGACTGAAGTTCTGAAATTGTAAGCCAGCCCCAATTAAATGTTTCCCTTTATAAGAGTTGCCTTCGTCATGGTAGACTCTTCACAGCAGTGAAAACCCTAGCTAAGACACTGTAGAACCCTAACTTAATACCTAGACATTGATGGGTTTGGAAGGTGTAAGCCTACTGAGCAAGAATCTACATGGTATTCTTTCAATATGAAGAGTATGGCAGAAGTAATTCCTGGATTCCAAGGCTAGATCACAAAATGTCACGCCTTCTTCACTGGGACACTCTTTTGTAAACTCCACAACAAAGCCCAAGTAGAGGTGAAGAGGCCATGTGGAGAGGAATTGACCTTGACCCCACAGCCCTAGCTGAGTTCCGACCTGGCAGGCATTAACCTGGCTGTTGTATAAATGTATTTGTTCATCATCTTTCAATCACTATAATAAAATACCTGATATAATAGATTTATTAAGAAAAAGAGTTATTTTGGCTTACAGTCCATGGTCAACTGGGCCCATCATTTGGGGCCTGTGCATCATGGTGGTAGCATCTGATGGATCAAGACAGGTTCTATCACAAATCAAGGAGGAAAAGAAGAGAAGAAATGAGAAAAGAAAAGAAAGAAAAGAGGGGAAAAAGAATCTGTGACCCATAGACCTCTTCTGGGGCGTACATGCAATGACGTAATAGCCTCTCACCAGACCCCATCTCTGAATAATATCACCCTAGAGGTTTTCACTCTGCGTCCAACCATGGCAGGATAAACCTAGGAAGTTTGCCAGTCACCCTTTTTAAAATCAAGATATCAGAGCTCATGCTGCATAAAGAGGTGGCAATACATCCCTTCCGACCTCTGCCAAAGCTTCAGATTTGAGAATAAATTAAGTGAGTACGATTTTAAGCCAACGGGTTGTAGGAGGAGTTTCCTGTTGTGCTAGTTAGTTTGCATACATGTGCATGTGCATGTGCATGTGCGAGAGTGTGTGAACTTCACACACGTTAGATTTATTTGGGAAACCATAAGATTAGTCTGTAGGCAGGTCTGTAGTTCATTTTCTTAGTTAGTGATTGATATATGAGGGCCCAGCCCTGGCTTGTGGTCCTGGAAGCTATAAGAAAGTAGGCCGAGCAAGCCATGAGGGAATAAGCCAGTAATCAGGAGTCCTCCATGGCCTCTGCTTCAATTCCTACCTCTAGGTTCCTGCCTTGAGTTCCTGAATTGTCTTGTCCATGTAAAAAACTCCATGGTACAAGATAGAATTAACCCATTCATCCCCAATTTGCCTTTGGCCGTAGTGTTTCAATCATAGCAGTAGAAACCCTAAGACATCTATGTAGAGATGTGTGAGAGACACTATCGAGTCAGTGTGCATCGTAGAGGCAGTAGCATCACAGAGGCAGCGTGAGAGCTGACGGAAGGCATCTTACTGTATTATACGGATGAGCTTGAGAATGGATAACGATGGTTCTTCTGTCCATATAACAGACCCACTGCTGCGTGGATCTCTGTAACCACCATGCTATCTTCACTCCCAAGCTTCAACAACAAAAGTAGACAAAGGAGAGACTGCCACAATTAGGTTGATACCTAGAAACTTGGTAAAAGGAATTTCACTCTGCTAAGGCTAATGGGTGATGTGAGAATGTCAGGCCTGAGCTTAAAATGATGTAAATCTTCCGGAGTGCCACAACCCCTTCAAATACCTCCCTCTTAGTTGCCAAATCCTTTCAGACAACTGGATCAAAACTATCTGTAATGTTCCACTTGTGAGTTTTCTACTTTGGCAATCATTTGTGCATCCCTCCCGCAACCCCCATGCCTTTCATGTGGCTTTTCAGGCCCTGGAGGCTTTTATGGATCCAAACAGTCACAGAAATAGACTTTGAAAGCATCTCTAGGAGTGGATTAGAAACGATGCTCTGGTCCATTACAGCAGAGCTGATTTGGGGAGCTCACCGGGAATCTCAGGAGCATCTCAGGTTCACCCCTCTGCCAAACCCGGAGACTTTAGGGAGGTGTGGAGAAATTGGGAAGAGGGGACACCATACTGAAGTGCCTCTGCATTAAAGTTGAGCCATGTTGAGCCTTGCTATTGCAATTTTGACACAACTACGCAGCCGAGGCCTCTGCCTGCCTGACCTTTCTTCCTAGTGAAATCAGCATTGCGAGCTGCTGGTTTTGTCCAGGTAACTTTCTTTTATTTTTCTTTTTTTTTTTCCCAAGACAGGGTTTCTCTGTGTAGCCCTGGCTATCCTGGAACTCACTCTGTAGACCAGGCTGGCCTCGAACTCAGAAATCTGCCTGCCTCTGCCTCCTGAGTGCTGGGATTAAAGGCATGCACCACTACTGCCCAGCTTCCAGGTAACTTTCAGATTCTCTTTAATAATTATCTACAGAAAGTCCTCTCCCCACTAGTATACATATAGTGCATGTACACATATACATACTATCCCAGGTTGGAAATTTTGGGTAAACTTTGAGTGTCTATGTGTACGTGTTCATACATGTGCAGGTATGTGTTTGTGTCCATGCATGCAGAGGTCAGAGGTTGAGTCAGGTGTCTTTCTTTGCTGTTCTTCATCTTATTTCCTGAGTCAGGGATTCTCACAGAACCCAGAGCTTGCCACATTAGCTAGATTGACTGGCAAAGAAGCCCCAGGGATTTACCTACCTCTGCCTCCTCAATGCCAGAATTTGGGAGTATACCACCGTGCCTGGTATAGAGAGTTCTGAGGATAAACTCAGGCCCTCATGTTTGCATCGTAAACACTTCAGCAAAAGTGATTTCTCTCTCTCTCCAGCACTTTCACTAACTTTTAAAAGTGGAATGTACATATGGAAATGTGGACCTGAAGAATAGACAAAATTCCACAGAACAACACCACATAACTGTCCCTGACACCGCAAGGTAGCATTGCTTGTGCCCAACATGCCTCCTTCACCTTGACTCCCAGCTGACTCCACCCTGGCACAACACGAGTGGATGATTCTCTATGGGGTGGAAGTTCAGGTTCAGAACTGTATCTCCACAAATCATCCTGAAGCCACAGTCAAGGCTGCATGGGGCCTCGTGTCACCCTCCATCACTGGATTCCATCATATTTTCAAGGAATATGATGCCATCCTGAGGATTTCCCTAAATCCAGTGGAGCATGGTTGGTGAGCAAAGACAAAGGATTAAGCATAGGGTGTGACGGAGACCCTAAAGGCAGAGCACCACTCAAATTCAGTTTCTCTCAATCTATAGAAAGAAAACTGTGATCCAGGGAGACTAAGTGGATTACCTTTGATCACACAGCCAGCTAATGAGGGTTCAGGCTCATAACTCTTCCCGCTGCACAGCAATGTCTGCCTCTCCACCTTCTAATTCATCTATAGAAGGAAGAGCAGACAAACCAACTCCCTTACACGGGATGTTATCCTCACAAGAAGAAGGGACACCAGTGGTTTTCACCCAGCCGAGTCCACCCCTTCTGTAAGAATTTCTGAGGACAGTTTGATATCCTGTATTTGTTCTCTCATTAATTTGTCCCTTTACACTTCCCAAGTGTCTATAGAATGGCTATGGTGTGCTTGGCATCGTTCTAATTCCTGGAAGCACATAGGTAAGTCAAATGGTAGTGAGGCAAGATGGCTCAGTGGGTAGAACAAGCCTGATGACCAGAGTTTGTTTCCCCAGGATGCACGCATACCTGTGGTAAGAGGGAACTGACTTCTACAAGTTGTCCTCTGACCTTTTCATGGGTGCCATGACATGTGTGAGTCCCCACAGCAAACAATAATAAATGTAATTTAAAACTTTAAAGGAAAACCCATGTCCTCATCTAGTTTGTATTTCAATACCATTAAGAAATTAGACAAATAAAAAGTATATATTGAGGGAAGGTAGTGGCTGAAGTTCTGGGAAAACCGAACCAGAGAACTAACACAGGGGCCAGGCAGGCTAGTGTCTTGCCGAGGTGGTGATTTTAATAATATACTAGTCAGGGCTCTGTAGAGGAAGCCCAATAGAGTATAAAGGTTAGAGGTTCCTTAGATTGGCTTACATGGTATGGGCCAGGTAGTCCAACAATGGCCATCTGCATACAGGAGAGGCAGAGACCCTCACTCTGAGCAGCTCTGGTCTCAGCAGCTCCTACACAGCACTGCTAGCCTCGAAGCCCCCTGGAGAGTCGCTTATGTTCAGTCCTCAAGGAAAGGCCAAAGACACTGGAGTCAGACGATGGCAGATGATGGCAGCAGCCACAGACCCAGCAAAGAAGGTGACCCACTTGCTCACACAGCCTTTTCCTGGCTTCCAGCCATCACCAACCCCATCAACCTTGGTGGTGCCATCCGTCAATCATTACTGGAGATATATCCCCTCAGATACACAGAGGCCGTAGACCTCCAAGAGTAAAATGTCTCCTGCCCCAGGCTCATGTGTTAAAGTCTATATCCCAGATGCAGTACTGCACTGGGGAGTTCTAGCCTAGCTCGAGAAAGTGGGTATCTAGGGGTGGATCCTTGGCATTATCTTATCACTGGTCGCTTCTTGCCTCTCTCTGCTCCCTGCCCATTAGGCACATACATCTGCCACAGTGATGGTTTGCTGATGCCCCTGGGTCCAAGGACCATGGACTGAACAAATGTAAATAAAATAACTATGTCCTCTCTTTGAGTTGTTTCTTTCTGGTATCTGGTAACAATGCAGATAAACCCAAGTGGTGCCGGTGGATAGAACCCATTTCCTGAGGTAAGTAAAGAGGTAAACCATGAGGGTCTCTGGGTGGAAAGCATCATAGCAGAGAAGCCAAGATGGCTCCAGGTGGGTGTGGCTATAGACATGAAGGGAAAGCAGCAGAAGAGGATAGTAAAGAAGTATCAGGCAGACAAGCTGTGTGGTCTGTGGGCTACCACCAGAGCTCGTTCTGCCATGTGTCAACAGTGGAGCCACTGAGGGTTTAGGCCAAGGAGGGCTACACTGTGAGCAATGGCTAAGTAGGACTCCACTGAACTGATTCTAAGAACAGTAAGGTATAAGCATGACTTCTACTAATTATGGAATAGGATATCATGGGGTTGGGGTGGGGAATTGGGGATTAATCCTATCACATTGAAAGCCATGAAGTGGTTAAGTTGGGATTCATTTCAGTCTAAAGGAATTTGATTACTACAACAATGATTGAATGTAAGCAGTAAAAATAACACTAAGATCCTTTCCTATGGCTCATTCGTTCAGGGGCTGTATCTCTTCTTGAGTGCAAGCAAGGGTTATGGCTATGCTGACAACTCTATGGGGAAGTGACATCCAGAGACCTTTGAGCTGATTCATTCACTATCTTCCTGGTCTTTGGAATGCCTGGCTCCTTCATAGACCTGACTTTCACGCTGTGGAGAAACTTACACAGCAAAGGTAGGGCTAGGGACAGGAGTTCCAGCAGATGGTTCCCACAGAATCCAGCTCTTAGTTATTCCAATCCAGGCATGGGAATGGAGACAGAGTTTTGGACTTCTATCTGTCTTTTTCCTCGGTGACATCCTCTATAAAATCTACAAGATGTGGAAGTCTTAGATTTACCTAGTATTAAGAGGACCACAAGTAGCCAGGCAGTGTTGCCACATGCCTTTAATCCCAGCACTTGGGAGGCAGAGGCAGGAGGATTTCTGAGTTCAAGGCCAGCCTGGTCTACAGAGTAAGTTCCAGGACAGCCAGAGCTACACAGAGAAACCCTGTCTTGAAAAACAAACAACAAACAAACAAACAAACAAACAATAAAAGAGGACCACAAATAATTTCTGTGGAAATTTCTCTGTCAGAGACACTTAGACCATGGCTCCAAAGATGTTTCACCGAGAAAAAGAGATAAGAATGCCTGAGCATGCTGGCCTTCTTTTAAAGTATTCATGACTGGGTCAAAAATAAATGTTGGGTAGTGGGCACCATCAGAAAGCCCTGGGCATTGCTGATGCGACCACAGATGTGGAAGCCAGTTCCCTCTCCCTCAGCAAAGGGCAGTGATGAAGCTGCAAAGGTGAGCTGGGCAGGGAGGAGCTAGTCAGAGGGGAGCCTGAGGGAGGGGAGCTGGTGAATGAAGCTAGCATGCCCGCTCCACTGACAAGTGGAATGTGGAAAGCAGAGGAGAGTTGTAAGTGGAGATCTCACCCTGGCTTTGAGTTCTGAAAGGTAGCTTTCCCTCATCAAAGCAGTGATGTGAAGCAGATGATACAGGCAGCTATCATAGCACCCAGGGGACTTTAACCAAGCTAAACAGAGCCCTGGATTTGAGGGCAGCTGGAGTTTACCTAATCTACCTCACTTCTTTCAGAATGTGGAAGAATGAAAGTAATGTCTACTACTTATCAACAACACCATCAGAAGAAAAAAAATAACCACGTGATTTATTACCATTATTCCAAGAGCTTCTGGACCACACACTGAGCTCAACAATTTATATATGCCATTGTTAGCTATTTGCCACATCCTATCCAGCGTGCTTCTTATCTTACATGCTGGCTTCTTAGGCAGCTTTCTTTTTGTTTTTTTTTTTTTTTTTTTTTTTTTTGGCAGCTTTCTTTTTAAAAGAGCATCCTGTCTTAGGCTAGAGAACCACCCTATGTGGCCAGAGCATGTTCATCTGGTCTCAAGGGTCTCTGCCAGCACCTGAGAATTGATAGCCCTTAGGATCAGACTCTACTTAGTGACTGGGAAAGGTGGGAACATAATCACCCTAGGATACAGAATCCTCCAGCCCCCTCTGCCTCTGTGATGTTGCTACATTCCTCTTGGAAGAAACCCTGTGTGGTTGAGGTAAAGTCACACCCGAGCTTGATGGCTCACTTCTCTTTGTCTTCCTGTCACCACCTGACTTGGTTTCTGAAATAGGCATTTTTTTTTTCCGCTCGTGGAATATCCTGACAGTTTCCACGTTTGGTTGATTTCAGGGTTTGCCCTAGTGGGTTAGCCTAAAACAGGGTCTTACACAGTCTCCACTCCCACCCCCATGCAGCAGGTAAGGTTAATCCCATTTCAGAGACTTGGAAACTTTGGCTTTGAGTGGACATCAGTAGCTAAGACATACTTGGTCTTGAAACTTGTCCTTTCTCTGCTCTATTGTACTGATTTAGAGACACAACCTGTCTTAGGCTAACCCCCCAATCCCTTGGCATGTTGACTTGCCTAGCATGGTCTCATGCCAACAGTGAAGTAAGGTGGTCTTCATCACGCCATCTATCCACGCTATAACGCAAAGGTAACCCATGTACTTTGACGTTTTTCTCACTGAGGGCTAGAGTCCAACTCCTCTCTCCTTGAATCTTAGCTGGCCCACAGCAACTGTGACATACAGACTTGGGAGGTGTGATCTGAAACTAGCTTTTGCCTTAGTGTTTTGGAATCCCGAATAGTCACATAAAAAGCCTATCAGTCCTACAGGAAGCCTCTGATAGCCACCAAAGAGTTCATGAGGAGACAGAGATAGTTAACAGACTCCAGCCTTTTGAGGCATCTAGGGCTTCCACATCACAGAAGAGACAAGCCATTTCCCCCAGGCCTTGTCTGAGTTTCTGACCCACACAATCCACGATCAGAAAGCAAAGAAGTTGTCTAAATGCCACTGGATTTTGGATAGTTTATATATAGATGGATGACAGTTAATACCCAGAGACACACAGATTGGTTCTGGATCACCTGGGTTGTCTATAACCACAGTACTGAATATCCTCAGCATCTCCACACTGCCCTTTTATCTGTCTACTTCCCAAGCTTCCTCACCCTGGCCTTGAACTTGGGAATAGATGAACTCATTTGAGTATCATCCACTCCCATCTGACTTCTAACAGGACAGTTGCTCTGAGACAGGGGACGACTATTTGGGATCAACTAGTCCTGTATAAGCTTGTGCTGAAGTCCATATCCTCTAAGCAACATAAATCTTTCTCCTTTTTCTTTCTAATTACCCTACAGACTATGTAGCCTTTGTGGCTGGAACTCTAACACTAGATCACCATGAGACACACTCTCATCTGTACAAAAGGTACTACGTAAGCCTGTCTTTCCTTCCTAATGTTGCCATTCCCCCACCTTGGACATGACACAGCCTCTCCAAGTTCCGAAATGAGACCACTGACTCGCTTCATGGTCTCCCTAGGACAATGACTTACTTGGAGGGCTGGCTTTCTGTGGCCCCCCTGTACATACCCGTGCTATAAATCACACCACATACACCACACACATATGTTAGTTCTCTCCTGGAGCTCAGTCACAGGCAGAAAACACAGTGCAGGCTGTAGGCTGGGAGTGAGACAGATCTGACATTTACTACTTGGGTGACCTTGGACAAAATATCTACTTCTCAAATCCAAATTTTATCTCCATACAAAATGAAGACTACCCTGCTTAACTTGGACAGTTTGTGTTGAGGACCAGGCTGGATGAAGAAGGAAAGCAGTAACTGATAATATTCTTAGCCTGAAAACATTTCCTTTGTAAATAATTCATATTATTTACTTCTACTTAAATTTAATTGGTCTGAGGCAAAAAATTATGGCCCTATAAACAGAGTATAGAATGCTATCAATTACTACACCCAAAGTAAAAGATTGCATTCATTTTGAGCTCCCAGGAAAGTGAATGCTTTGCAAACCACTGACTAAAGCATACAGCATGCATCTTCTCTTGTTGAATCCCAGCCTGCCAAAGAGAAAAGGCTATCTCACACAGGCCTGGCAGGCTTCCTCCAGCTGTAGTCTGAGGTCATCTTCTCAACTTTCAAAAGCTTTTGAAGATATGTCGGCAAAGAAGCAGGTCTCAGCTATTTTCACAATCCACCCAGTAAGCCGGGGCAAGATAAGCCTCTTTCATCTTAAGATCCCTATGGCAGTCAGCAAATCCAGACTCCTGGTTCATCACCAGGTAAGAAGGAGCCTGGATCCTGGGGCTGGCTCTGGTTTCAACCAGCATTAGTGACTTTGGTAACCTGGTCCTACTTTGTTTTAACAACAACAACAACAACAACAACAACAACAACAACAACAACAAAACATGGAAGGAAGGAAGGAAGGAAGGAAGGAAGGAAGGAAGGAAGGAAAGAAGGGAGGGAGGGAGGGAAGGAGGGAGGGAGGGAGGGGAGGCAGGGTTCTGAGAAGGTGAGTTTGTATGGGTTTCTAGTTCCAGGAGATACGTTCTATTATGGAAGGCATAGAGATGAGAACTGAAGCTGATCACGTCCCATCAGGAGGCAGAGAGAGATGAGTACAGACTCAACTCCCTTTATCCTTTTTCCATTTTATTCAGTCTGAATTCATAGGAGAGTGAACATTCTGGAAGGTCCTGCCCATGAGCATCTCTTCTCTGCTCAGTTAAACCCGTCTAGAGACACCTTCACAGACACACTCAAAGGTGTGTCTCCAAATCCCATCAAGTTAACCAAGATGCTTAACTGTCACATCATCTCAAAGCATAATACAAGACAGTTGACCAGGAGTATTGGATGGATGAATGAGTGATGAACTGAATGGGTGTGTGGAGGGCACAGGCTAGCTCTTGTTTGTGAACTGATTGGGTATGTAGAGGGCACAGGCTAGCTCTTGTTTATTAAATGGAGGTGTAGAGTGCACAGGCTAGCTCTTGTTTATGAAATGAATGGGTGTGTGGATGGAACAGGCTAGCTCTTGTTTGTGAAATGAATGGGTGTGTCGAGTGCACAGGCTAGCTCTTGTTTGTGAACTAAATGGGTGTGTCCAGTGCACAGGCTAGCTCTTGCGCATCCTACTGCTGACATTGCCTCCCTCTAATGTTGTGACTCAGCAGTCTTGGACTTGGCCTGAAGTGCTGGGGAGAAAAGATAAGTTTTGAAGCCCTTGCCATCTATATTCTGCACCCACCACCATCCATTCTATGAGGAAGAAGGGAAGGGGGAGAGCAGTCGGTCAGCCAAGCTCCCAGTTAATGATGTGATAATGGCAGGATTCAACCCCCTCCAAAGTTCTAGGTCTTTCTTGCTCTGTGGTAGCGTTGCTCAGAATTAAAACTCTGTCAGTTGATAGAGGGGCAAAGGGCATGGGGTGTGTAGCCCTCAGTCAAACTCTGTATCGGCTGAATGGTACCTAAGCTTCTTTAGATAGATGGAGCCTCGCTTTCTGTCCCAGATACTCTGGAATACAGACACGCAGTCACTCCACAGAGCTTGCTGGGGCAGCCTCTACGCTCCTGGCACCCAAGACAGATAAATCAGTCCTCAAGCTGGCCCTGAAGGAGCTGCTGACAAAAGCTTCCTTGGCTTCTCTTTTCAGAAAATTGTTAAAAATGAATCTGCAGAATTTGTATTTGCTTCAGAAGCATGGATAAAAAGCAGTGACCATGAGGTGGATACCAGTTTGGAGCTTTAGATTACACCAATTACACCAGAGGGAATTTGCACGTGAGTGTGTGTGTGTGTGTGTAAGAGAGAGAGAAAGACAAAGACAGAGAGATAGAGTGGGAGGTGGCCATCACACAGAACAACTGTAGTCAGAGGAAATTCCTAAAAATAGCATCCGTGGCTAGTGAGGAGGGGTCTGGAAAGGCCCAGATTGCTGGCCACACCACAAGCCTGGGCATTTCTCTCCATCATTTTCCTCCAACAAATCAAACCATCCCAGAGCAGAACCTAGTGGCTTTCTGCCTAGAGGGAATTTCAAGGTCCTAAGTTGAAGGACAGCTGCATGTTTGGTCTCTGTACAGAGCAAGGCTCGGACATCCAGCAGTTGTTACCAGCCCCATTTTCCTTCTCATTGGAGGTTCAACGATGTCTAAAGAAACACGTGATTCAGTCTGAAGGGTTGGAGCTCTTAATCCTGAGGACACCCCCTGGGAGGTCTTATTCTGGGAAGGAGACATTAAAATGCACAGCTTCCAACATTAACAAAGATATTGTGGAACAGAAAAGAATTAGAAACTGGGTTTTTATCCACTGTTAACATGTCACTGTCCCTCTGCTTCTGTGACTCATGCCTGGGTTCATATGCTTTACCTCCTAACCGCTGCAGAGGGGTCCACATTTTACCCAGACTACTTAAGATTCTCAGAGGAAAGGGAAGTGGATCTCTCTCTCTCTCTCTCTCTCTCTCTCTCTCTCTCCCCGTGTGTGTGTGTGTGTGTGTGTGTGTGTGTGTGTGTGTGTGTGTTGGGGGGGCAGGGTGAGAAAGAGGGAGGGAGAGAGATTGCTTATTTCTTTGAGGCAGGGTTTCATGTCTAGCAGAAAGTACTGGGATTATGGGCCTATGCTACCACTCCCATAAAACAACTAGACAGAAAATGTTCTAGAATTTTTAAGGGCAAAGAATCATAAAATTTTTCCATCCCAACCTTACCCCACCCCCAGAAATTCAGACCATCTGTGCTGTCATTATTGCCTTTTAAAGACGAGGTCAGACTTTGTAGTTTAGTCTGACCTGGAGCTATTGTATATCTGGCCTCAAACTCAGAATCTCTATACCTCACATCTCTGTACCAGACAAAGCTGCCATGACATGGAAGGACCTATGTACCCTCCTGGGACATCAGAATAACACAGGCTATGTTCCACACCTGTAGCCATTTCCTCAAGACATATTCAGGGGAATGACGGTAGGGAATCACAGGACGATCTCCTGGATGCTGGCTGAGAGGAAAACACGACTTCCTTGAGTGTTTTAAAATGAAGTGCTTCTGATTCTATGTGCTGATGCTCAGGTGCAGCTGGCATTGTCCTTACCTCTGCACCCTAGTGAAAACAAGGGGTGTTGTGTGTGTGTGTGTGTGTGTGTGTGTGTGTGTGTGCGAGCGCGTACTCATCCTAGAATGAGGATCATGCAGACTGAGGGAGAAGTGTAACAGACTTCACCTGAATCTTGTATCTCACTGCTGAAACTGTATTTCTCATGTTTGCAGAAACAGCGTGTTGAGATACAAAGTGCAAAGCTTCCCATGGAGGACCTACACCAAGGGACAAATGGAAAAAAAAAACACTCTCAAAAAAAAGTATTGGTATCAAATGTTGAGGACTGGAAGCTACACATATGACTTGGTCAAGAAAGTGCTTACCATACAAGGATAGGGGCCTTAGCTCAAATCCCAGCTCTGTGAATCTGCAATCCCTACCCTGGAAGGCAGACCCAGAGGCATCCTTGCAGCTCATTGGCCTCAATGAATCAGTAGAGTCTAGATTAAATGAGAGACCCAGTCTTAAAAACATGTAGGAGAGCGTAGAAGAGAAAGAACATTCGGTGCTCACTCCTTGCCTCTATGCATATTCAGATCAGAGGAAGGCCAAATTCACACCGGTCTGAGGAATTGATCCTTTACATAGCTGTGCTGATCTCAAGACTTCATCTCAGCCACACACATGGACACACACACACACACACACACACACACACACACACACACACTGAGAATTATAGTCCTGCTAAGCTTCGGTATGGACCAAACTATCTGTTAACAGTGTACTGAAAGGTAAGTAATTTCAAAATATCTCTTAAAAAGATAAAAAACACCACCAGAAGTTTTTTGTTTGTTTGTTTGTTTGTTTTTGGTTTTTTGAGACAGGGTTTCTCTATGTAGCCCTGGCTGTCCTGGAACTCACTCTGTAGACCAGGATGGCCTTGAACTCAGAAATCCACCTGCCTCTGCCTCCCAAGTGCTGGGATTAAAGGCATGTGCCACCACTGCCTGGTGATGGGATATCTTAAAGTCACCTGTTGTTTTACCAGCCTGGTTCCCTGCTCCTCTTCTTTTCCTTTGATACCATACCCTCTACCACCTGAGAGAGCTGCGGCTCTGCCTTACCTGCCACAGGAATAGGCCTATGACCAGAATGCCTCAGTCCTGGACACACCTATCAAGTCAGACATTAGACTCATCTTAAGGTGCTGTAGCTACTGCATATCCATGAGATTAAAGCAACTCTGCCATCCCACTCACCCCATCCAACCCTACACTCCTCCTCCTCTTCCTCTTCCTCTTCCTCTTCCTCTTCCTCTTCCTCTTCCCCTTGGAATCATTGGCTACAAGGATCACATGGAGCTGAAGCCATTTTCCCTTTTGTTGTTTATCTTTAACCATATAACATTCACACAACATAAAATTAACATCATGAGGCTAGAGAGATGGCCTACTGGTAAGGACTCAGGTTGAGTTCCTAGGACCCACAGGGCAGCTTCTAAGAGTCTGTAACCTCAATTCCTGAGGACCTAATGCCCTCCTAAGGCTTCCCCAGGAACTGCATACATGTGGTGCACCAATACACATGCAGGACAAACACCACTCATACAAACTTAAACAACAATAACAACAACAACAACAACCAGTAGAATACACCTCTAAAAATTTAAAGAAAAATAAAGGTATCTTTTTAAAAAAAAGATTTATTTATTTATTTTTTATTTTTTTGGTTTTTCGAGATAGGGTTTCTCTGTGTAGCTCTGGCTGTCCTGGAACTCACTTTGTAGACCAGGCTGGCCTCGAACTCAGAAATCCGCCTGCCTCTGCCTCCCGAGTGCTGGGATTAAAGGCGTGCGCCACCACACCCGGCGATTTATTTATTTATTTAGTGCATATGAATGCACTGTAGTTGTCTTCAGACACTCCAGAAGAAGGCATCTTATCCCATAGCAGATGGTTGTGAGCCACCATGTGGTTGCTGAGAATTGAACTCAGGACCTCTGGAAGAGCAGCCAAGTGCTCTTAACCACTGAGCCATCTTTCCAGCCCCCCCCCCAAATCACTATCTTAACCACATTCAACCTGTGTTAAATGTGTGTCCACTGTTGTGCAACCATCAGTGTCTCCTTTTCCCACCATGCTTTGCGTCTTGCAAAATTGAAGCCTGAAGTCAGTTTTGCTACCACATGGGGAAATACAACTAAGGCGAGACAGAAGTGGAGAGAGAGGAAGAGAATCAAAAAAGGGGGGGGGGAGAAGGGACAGAGGGAGGGAGGGAGAGCACTTGGGAAGGTCCTCAGGTTTTTGGGTTCTTCCAGTTGCAATAGAATATGGCATAATATACTTATTGCTGAGCAATAAATAAAACCAACAATTGTCCACAGCCCAGTTGCCAACACAGGAACAATCTCACCACCACCAAGAACAACAGAGAGAGAGAGAGAGAGAGAGAGAGAGAGAGAGAGAGAGAAACAGCTAACAATAGAAGACTAACTTGACTTTACAAAATAAATCTTGTGTAGCCATTAAATTAAATACACTCAGATTTAATTGCTATGGTCTCTGGTCTCAACTCACTGGCTTCTTGCTAAAAAAGAATTCTCAACATGGGCTATGGCTGAGCATCCTGAGGTTAGAATCTGTTCTGCAGAAAACAACTAACAAACCAAATTTCAGCTTGTCCCCCTTAGTCTACCCCTAACACCACAGCCAAGATGCAGGGAGGCACACACATAGCTGCACCTCAATACTGTAGTAAGGGGGAACTATCAGGGTTTGAACTTGGCTCTGGAACTTCCTGGATGTGACCTAACCCCTGGGGACTGCAATCTCTTTACCTTGGAAATAAGAATAAAATTGTCTGTCTCCTTGTTTGAAGGTCAAACGGTAGAGGGGCCAAGCCTTTGGCAGCACCTGCCACATGCTCACCCTCTGCACACATGCATCACAGAAGTCTGAGAGACTTGTGCCCTTATGACAAAGTTATTCAGCACAGTGAAAAAAGCTTGTGTCAAAGTGTCTTGAGTAAGGCAGTCAAATTGAGTTTGCCTTCAATCTGGTTACACTCAAAGTCCAAAATGATATGAAATGATGCTGGTTGCCTACAGTATCAAGCCAGGGAGGTTTGTAATTGTAGCTTGTGTGTGTGTGTGTGTGTGTGAGAAAGAGAGAGAGAGAGAGGAGAGAGAGAGAGAGAGAGAGAGAGAGAGAGAGAGAGAGAGAGAAATTCTAGACTAAGAAGTTGCAGCTGGGCATGGTGGCACACACATGTAATGGTGGCTCTCAGGAGGCTGAGACAGTTTGATTGTGATTTGAAGCCACTATAGGGACTACCTGGTGAGCTCTAGACCAGCTTAGGCTACAGTGAAAACTGTTTAAAAGAAAAATAAAGCTCAAAATTGGGATCAACTTTATTCTATGTCTCTATGTAGATTGGGGGTAGTCGATACCTATCATCCACTAGAGCCGCCATGGAGAGCCCCATTATCATAGAATTCTCTCTTCCCTCACTTAGAAACAAGAGGTGATGTTTTTCTAGAAAAGACATGCTCAGACAGTGCTTCTCCAAGGTGAGATAACATACAAATACTATAACACCAATGATCCCAAGCTGTGTATTTTCTGCAAGTAAAACCATGAACCACCTCTCATTTAATACCTTCATTATTTAGAGATTAAGTCTCCTGCTTTTATGTTTCTGTAAAAGAACCTGTTCTCCAGTGACTGAAGGAATGCAGAAAAATGACACTTGAATGTCATGGGGGCCCCAGCGAGCTTGATCCTAATTAGGAAGGAAACAGTCTTTTGCCTCTTGCAGAAGTGCAGGAGGGCCACGCAGGGAACAGCTCCAGGGTCCTCCCAAGCATTCTACTTGGTGATTCTGAAGAAGAAATGCAGGCCTGCCGTCAGAAACTCTTCAGAGAAAGCGCTCCACCCCAGATAGGACTGGAAGCAGTGTAAGTGAACCTGGCTGCGGGCTAAGAGAAGGCTTTGGATCAGTCTCCAGGTTGGATGGTGTGGTGTCCTGAAATTCATGTTGTCATCATAAAGAATCCGGGTGAAGATGCACCAACCCTGACCGACCTTAAAATAACTGCTCTAAGATTTGGTTTCCAGTCTACAAGTTATATGGGTTTATCGTAGATGTGTCAGAACACATCATATGGACAGGAGTGTTGTACGCCTCTTAATTAAGACTGTGTTGCCATTGTGCTGGGTTAGGAAGCATCGTACCACAGCGTGAGGCTTTTTTTCCAGTATATCGCTAGACTGAGACAAACTAGAAATTTGTGTGACTAGCGTTAAGAACTTATTACTTATTTTTCAGGAATGTGTATTTTGTAATATCTCAATTTCTACCGTAGAATGATGTGCTGATTTGGAGTTGTGTGAATTCTTCTATGAACTTTATTTCAAAAAAAGTCCCCCACTATTGAATGCAAACCACATAAAGGACAGAATATGGACTGGCTCCTCCACAATCACTGTGTTGTAACACTTGGTTCCCACCTAGTGGTGGAACTGTAGGAGGTGGAGCCTTGCAGGAGGAAGTGGGTCACAGGGCGGGGGAGGAGGAACCTTAGCACCACCCCACTTCCTGTTTACTGGGGCTTCTTGACTGCAGATGTAATAAGCGAGCAGCCAGGGCTGCTTCCTGCCTTTGTGTCTTTCCCAGCTTCCCAGCCGGGGTGGGATGATCTCTTTGAACCGTGAGCCAGAATAGTGTTGCTTGACTTGCTTTTGTCACGTTATTTTATTCCAGCAGCAGGAAAAGTGACAAATGCTCAGAGCCTGACAGAGAAGTCCACAAAGCATGTCGAGAATTAATTTAGAAAGAGATGCAAGAAGTCATGCAGGGAAAAGGAAGGTGCATATTTGTATTAGCCAAGATTCTGGAGAGAAGCGCCAGTGGAATGAGTGTGTCTGTATTAAAGAATTCATTAAGTCAGCTGACCCTAAAATAGCATCAGCAGTTGAATCACACC
The DNA here is from genome assembly GCA_902729485.2 of Mus minutoides. Taxonomy (NCBI): domain Eukaryota; kingdom Metazoa; phylum Chordata; class Mammalia; order Rodentia; family Muridae; genus Mus; species Mus minutoides. The sequence continues at coordinate 41,404 of CACVCL010019963.1, read as the reverse complement.
TGAGGCTGGGAACCGGGAAGTTGTGCTCAGTCCTTGGGGCTGGGGCTCTCTGCCTCCTATGGTGGCTGTCACTCACTAGGAAGGAAAAACAAACAAACACAGAAAAAAAAAAAACCCAAAGAAAAAAACCAATAGTTGCTCAGTCCACAGCCTAATCCAGTGCAGAAAACCTGTTCCTTGAGAGGTGATGAGTTTTAGTCGGTGATAGAAGCATGGAAATGCTGGCTCTGAGATCAGTGAAGGAATCAGGAGCAGCAGCAGCAGCAACAACAACAACAACAACAACAACATGGCAAATCAATTCATTGGCAAGAGGGAAGACAAAGAGAATGCTACTGGAAGGTGTGGGTCTTCCCAGCTCGAAAGAGACGATTTGGACAGTTCTTGGATGAGGGTTCCTACTCAGGAGATACTAATTTGTGACAAATTGCCATTAAAACCAACCATTATGTGTGGACATATCAGGACTGTCATCACGGACAGACCTCTGCTCCAGAACTAACCCTACTGTCGTGTGAGGTGTGTGTATGTGTGTGTGTGTGTGTGTGTGTATGTGTGATATGTGCTCACATGCATATTGTAAGAGCTCACTGAAAAGCAGTGTGTTTTTATTTCCTAGCAGCAGCCATTAGCTGTTTTGCCCTGGCCAGGCACAATGGGGACAAATCCTCCTGAGAGGACAGACATCAAAAGTCCCCACATCGTTGGGCTTCCAAGTCTGGAGTGATGTGTGCACATGTAGCTTCCAAAGACTATAACTTTCTTCAAAAAAGAGTTTTACATGAAGTCTTCCCCACCTTCAGTAAGTCAGACATATGGGTCAAAGCTGTTTGGCTGGAAAGGTGATCCTCATTATTAACTAGATCAATCAGTATTTAAACTTGGGAGACTTTGTTTTGACATGGTTGAAGTAGAAAATCCTCCAAAGTCGTCTGGTCCAACTCCCCCATTTTAAAAGAAAGAGAAGCTCATGTGTGCAAAGTCACACAGATAGTGAATGGACATCAGCAGAACCAGGGGCTTCCATCCTTTGAATCATTTGCCGTAGGGTAGCATGTAGGGTATTAGGGTAGTTCACCCACCAGCTAGACATTAGCACTCAGCTCTGTATCTCTTGCCTTCTTGCCTCTCAGGTGCATTCAGAGGTCCTGCATTACCATCGCCCCGCAGCCCTCTGGCTGTAGGACCACAATGTTCTGCTGAGAAACGTTCAGAGAAGGGAGTTCATTTTAATACAAACACAAGCACGTGTAGTAGCTTTAAAACCGATTCGGCTAATCTTCCACCTCATTAAAGTGAATCACTGGGGACAAACTTGTGCACAGTCCTTGCGAAGAAATCATCCAGGCAGTTGCTGTCTGACCCGGCAGACGAGAGCACACATCCACAGTACCACAGCTAGTCCCAGCTTCACGCAGTTCTTCTATTCCACACTTAGCTAAGTCGCTATACTGGTTTATGTCTTTTTGGATTATTTTATCCTATAGTTTAATCTTTCGGGTCTTCTGGATATTTGTCATGGGCTGACCACCAAAGCAAGTGCTATATTTAGCAAGTCAAGGGAACTGATGTCAAAGGCATGCAGAAGAAGAGACTTTTGGGACAAAAAAAAAAAAAGAGCTATTTCTAGGACAGAAGGAAAGGTGTGTAGGCTCAGTTTATGAATGGTCTTGTTCTATTATCTACCTGAAGGCATATGCTATGCACACAAGACAGACATGGGTTCATTATCTTTGAATTAAAGAAGGAAATAAAATGAATTAGCAAGAATGGAGCTCTTACCATGAAGTTCACCTCTATTCTGAAGGCCTGTTGCACTTGAGGTTAAATCTGGCCATTGGATCTCAGGCCTTACCTTCAGTGGCTTAGAAGCAGCATTTCCAAGGCATTAACCCGCCTCCCTGCATCTCCTCTTGATCGGGCCACATTGTACATTTTACCTCTTTCCCTACTCGCTGGTTGGCTCCTCTTTGTGTTTTTAGCCTCTACATTTTGGAATGACCTAAGAGTCAATCCTCGTTCCTCTTCTACTTGGTGTAGGTACGGCCATATTTAGCCATATGGAGGCCAGAGTAGGACATTGGAACATTGGACAGTCTTCTATTGCTCTCCACTGCTTCAATACAGGATCTCTCAACCAGAAGCCTGCCTTTCTGGATAGGCTATTGTTTAGCAAGTGTTCAAGATTCACCTGTCTTCACACCACAATCATGGGGCTATAGCATATGCAGCAAGTCTGTGACCCTCCCTCTTCCCAGGATCATCAGCCAATATTGGGTCCAGGAGGGCAAATGGAACAGAGACAATGGACTGAAGGTGGAGGGAGCTTGGGGCGAGGAGGGATCAAAAGCCCTGTGAACACATGCAGTACTGATGACACTGGGGCCAGCTTCAGGGAGAAAGATCAACTTTACTCAGGGTGATAAAAGGTTTATATGGCTTGGGGGATGGGAGTCAGAATATCCAGGATGGACAAGGGTCATTGGCTGAAGATGCACGATACTGAATGCCTCATTAGCATGGGGAAGCATTCCAGGAGTCTCAGGTGTTAGCTGAACGGGCTCTAACTAAGGCTACATGACATTCTATAGGTAGAGGTGTGTGAGGGTTAAGGACAGAGAAGGGAAAGTCCTGGTAGTGAAAGTCACTGAGCCCAGAAGGCTATCTGGACAATGGTAAACTTTGACCTTAATTAGCAGGGCAACAAAGTCTGGCCTTTGACAGGAATGTAGAAGATTTGAACTCAGATTCTCATGGTGGCATAGCAACCTGGTGTCCTGCACGTTCTAGAATGTTGTCCACATCACGATCCTCATGGCTGCATAGCAGGAACTCTTAGCCACTGAGCCCATCTCTTCATCCCCCTCCTGTTCTAGATTTTTGTCCATCCTTGGTTCCCTGCTGATCTCAGCAAGTCACTAACTCCTCACATCATGTCTGGAGGCTGGTCCTCTCCTTTGAACTCCCAACTGCGGATTCACTGACCTACTTTGATTTCTACACGGGCATAAAATGGCTAGCTTCGACTCAACATGAAAAAAAGTGAGCTCTTCTTTGCTCCTCCACCCCTTTGAGCTCCGTTCTCTCAGTCATCCAGGTCACATCCATGGGAGACATCTCTGTTTACCCTCACTCTGTGGTGGACAACATTCTAGAGCATGTGGGAACCCCAAGAGAAAAGGAGCCAGAATTCATGGATAGGCAACAGCCACCCAGTGAAGGTGGGCCACAAGCCACTAGACGGCTGTTAAGAAAGGCTCTATACTGTAGAAGCCACTGTGTTTTTGGACTTCCTTGTCTCAAACAGCTTGTTTACTCGGTGCCCTAACTAACACAGGAAGTAGAAGCTGTGAATGCAGACAGCATTCTTTTAATAAGTCTGAGTATGTGGGAAGGAGAGAAATCAATAAGACGTTTGCTGGAATGTTTTACTGCGAAGGTGAGAAGCTGCCTGGCTCCGGGGGAAGCTGTTGAACTGTGGTCAGCTTTCTTTGCTCTGACACAATCAATTTGCTGAGTGTCCACCAGGAAACACAAACCTCCCAGAAACTTGAGGCAGACGCTAAACCTAGCTGGGCTTGAATAACTGAGTTCCATTTTTCATATGGCTCCTTTTGGGGAAGTAATAGAAACTGTAAACTTTAAAATAGTGGATAGGTGACCTAGCTGTAGGAAATACAGGTTGAATTTTTAAATTCTTTACATTTAATTTTTAAGGGACAGTCTCTCTGTCTCTCTGTCTGTCTGTCTGTCTGTCTATGTGTGTGGTGCTGACTGTGTGTCTATCTGAGTTCATGTGCTTCATTGCACATGTGGACACATGTGTATGCATGTGTCATATATGTGTGACGATCAGAGGACAACCTTGAGTGTAGGATCTAATACTTTCCACCTTTCGTCTGAGACAGGGTCTCTAGGTGACCTAGAACTTTACCATGTATGCTAAGCTGGCTGGCTGAGGAGCTTCAGGAATCCTCTTGTCTCTGCTTCTGATATCACAGACCTTCCATGCCCTGCTTCTTATGTGGTCTCTGGGGAGAACTTGAGACCCTTATGCTTGTCAAGGCCGGTGCTTTATTGACCAAACCTTCCCCTACCTCTGAATATTTAATGCTTATATAACATTCTATACTGAGCCACTGGTGCTCAGAATTCTCTCTGAAAGCAAAAGGGACACGCCTGTCCTGTGCCATTAAAGGGTGGGAAGAAAGCAAGGGCTAATATTACACTCTTAAAATACTTATGTTCTATGCAAGGACTGTCTGCAATTCTTTCCTGAATTGCCCCCTTGGTGGCCTGAACGGAACTTATATGGCTTAGTCTCATATAAGATTAACCTTGATGGTTTGCCCTTGAATGGCTGGTTACTTCTATTAAGACCCATTCATAAAGATTAAAGTTGGTAGAGACTGTTGAGTTGCATGTCAAAAATTGAAAATAGCCGAAGCTTAAAATTGGATCCACATTTATAAAATGCTGAAATCAATTCTTCATACATATCTTTTAATCAAATGGTTTGACCCTCAAAACTTTAGAATACCTAGGAAGCTTGACCAATGAAGTTGTGAAAATCTATACGCTTGATATCCAAAGTAAAAGTTACACTGGATTTTAGAGCACATTAAATATTTTAAATGGACACTATTCAGGCCCCATTAAAGAATTCTGTTTGCTGAAATGGCAGGTGGAAGTCATATTGAGAGCCTAAGAACCTTGGTGATGGATGACCCACTGGCTGGGCTGGGTACTTAACAGAGCTGCAGAGTCATGGGCATAGACCAAGTACAGAGATTACATCCATGATCCTCAGAAAGCAAATGCCTTAGCCTGTCTTTGGGGAGAGAAAAGGGTGAGGGGATCAAGGAAAGTATAGAACCAGGGTTTGAAGAGACAAGGTAGATGGCTTTGAAGTATGGAGTGTCTCCCATGGGGAGGGAATGACAAATATCTGCAAAGGCTTGGAGCCTTTTTTTTTTTTCTTCTCACCAGGTTTAAACATATCTGCCATTAGCCTAGAAGAGAGAAGGTTTCTTGAGTTTACATTAGCCAGGTTTCCCCAGACAAACAAAATCAATAAGAAATTTATTTCTTTAGATCTCATCTTTTAAAACCTTATTTATTTATTTATTTATTTATTTATTTATTTGCTTTTTCGAGACAGGGTTTCTCTGTATAACCCTAGCTATCCTGGAACTCACTCTGTAGACCAGGCTGGCCTCAACTCAGAAATCTGCCTGCCTCTGCCTCCCGAGTGCTGGGATTAAAGACGTGCACCAACATGCCCAGCTATTAACCTTTTATTTTTAACTAGAGACTGAACTCAGGTTCTTGCAGATGCTACACAAGTGTTCTACCACTGAGCTACATCCCCAGCCCTTATCTGTTTATCTCTAGAGGCCCATTTTAAAGAGCTGGCTCACACGAGTATGGCTGCTGAGCAGTCCTGTGATCTATTATCTACGAGCGGAAGGCTCAGGAAAGCTGACGATGTAATTCAGTCTCAGTCCAAATGCCCGAGAACTGGAGAAGCCAGTGTTGTAGATCACAGCCCGAGGGCTGGCAGTGATGAGAAGTGTCCCAGCAGATGCAGTGGAGCAAGAATGAAGGGCCAGTTCCCCTTCCTCTACCTCTTGTCTATTCTAGTACTCGGTGGTCAGAGTGAGGCACACCCACATCAGAGAAAGCAATCTACCCCGGTGAGCCCATCCACTCACGTAGGTGGTAACCTCATCCAGAAACACTCTCACTTTAACCAGTAGTGAGACAAGCCAGCCAATAGAATTACATGATTCTTTATGGATGAGACAGCTGCCAGCCATGGCAGTGAAGGGATGTGATTGTCAGTCCGGGCTCTGAGGCCCATCCTCTTTCATCTAAGTCGCACTAGCTTTAGTGGTTAAATAAAGAAGATGTCGCAGAGTTAATTGGAGGCCTGGATCTTTTTAGTTATATATAGTTCATGGTACAAATTAACTCACACCCACTCCCTCAGCAGGTTCTATCAATGAGACTGACGTGAAGCAAGATGGCACAGTAACTCTTAGTCCAGAGAGAGGACAGAGGACTGCTGAAGGCTGGGGGTGGGGGGTTCAGAGAGTTGACCCAGCCGGGCGTGGCGGTGCACGCCTTTAATCCCAGCACTCGGGAGGCAGAGGCAGGCGGATTTCTGAGTTCGAGGCCAGCCTGGTCTACAGAGTGAGTTCCAGGACAGCCAGGGATACACAGAGAAACCCTGTCTTGAAAAATCAAAAAAAAAAAAAAAAAATACAGAGAGTTGACCCAACATCCGAAAGGGCTCACATTCACGGGGTGGAGCAGAAAGGTGACACGTGAAGGTGAATGTTGAAGCCAAAACCACAGAGAGTAGATGAGAGCCAAGCAAAGGTGCAATGAGGCCAAACGCAAAGCAAAACAGACAACACACAAAGTCCCCCCAAACTAAGACTATTCTGTCTCTATGCTAAAATCATAGTCTTCTTTTTCTTTAGGTCTCACTAGAAGTCCCCAACTCTCCAGCGTGGCCTGGAACTTGCTTTGTAGACAGGATGACCTCAAGATCTTAGCAATGATTCTGCCTCTGCCTGCTGAGTGCTGGAATTACAGATATGTGCCACCATCCCTGGCCTTAAAGTCAGACTTCTTTTTTTTGTTTTTTTTTTTTTTGGTTTTTCAAGACAGGGTTTCTCTGTATAGCTCTGGCTGACCTGGAACTCACTTTGTAGACCAGGCTGGCCTCGAACTCAGAAATCCGCCTGCCTCTGCCTCCCAAGTGCTGGGATTAAAGGCGTGCGCCACCATGCCTGGCTCAAAGTCAGACTTCTTTTAAACCACAAATGTTCACAGATTCAATCAATGCTCCCCACTTCAAAACAAACAAACAAAACAAAACAAAACAAAAACCCTAGAGATACTATGCACTCCCAGCAGGGAGCAGAAGAATTTTCTAGTTATTTTGCTTTTCTGGGGGCCTTTGTATACTCTAAATTTGAAGGGGACACAAAAGATTTTATTTGTTTAGGATACTTGAGGGGAATCTAGAGGGCTGCCCCTCAGAGGTCTCTAGTTGTGGTCACAGTGAGCTGAGTTGAATAGATCTTGCATTTTAAGGGAACAGAGAATGTACTTAATGACATGTTTTTTATCATAAGGTTGGCCAGCCGTCAGTCAATATATTCCTGTCATACACACGTACACATGCATACACATGCACACAATACATGCATGGATGTTCACATATACAGGTATAAGTATGTACACATGCCCTTCCACATACACACACATGCATACTCATGCACACATGTGCATATGCACAGGCACACATGCTCACACAGAGGCGTATACATATGCATGCACATGCACACACACATACATGGACATGCACACATGTCCATGCACACTTATGGACACATGTGCACATGCACAGGCACACACACTCACACACACACACACACACACACACACACACACACACACACGCACACACATGCACAGACATGCACAGACATGCACACATACTTGCACTTACAACTGTATCCTGGGCATTTAGGTCTGATGACCCCATGCCCCTTGGTGCTCTTGACATAGAAACAGCCCCATCTTAACTTCTGGTGAGAACTACCATCTAACTTCTGCCATTCAGCCTCTTAAAGTGCTCCAGCAGAGAGCAGGAGACAGGAGAAGAGGATGGGAATGAAATACACTGATGTCGATTTCGTTTTTCTTTGGAGTAAAAGAACTTTGGGCAACATCCAGAGTTCCTTATGTTATTTTGATTCACTTTTCCAACACACTTTCAGAGTGGAAATTCACATTAGCACCCTTCCCTGAGGATGCGTCAGTCTCCTCAGTAGCTCTCCCTCAACTTGGCACTGACATACAAGTCTCCAGTCAAAGGATGTGCAAGTGGGTGAGATATAGAACCAAGTGATAACGGCAATCCTTAGACAGGTTGGGGGGATTTGCATACTCTCCATCCCTCACCAGACCCTAACATGAAGAACATGGCACTTCTGACAGAGTGAGGCAGGTCCGTGGTCCATCTTAGGAGGCTGGTGCTGATGGTGGAGAAAATGCTGAGCAGTGCCCAGGTGGTTCGAGACAGACATCAGATATGTGGTACATCTTTTGCAACGATATTATCAAGTGCTAAAATGATTTTAAAAAGAAAAAAGAAAAATCCTTTTGGGATGCAGCAACCCTTTGCCAATTACTCAAGTATCGTGGCTGGCACAACTTTAGCTGTCAAGCTCATGTCCTTACAGAAAGTGGATGTTAAGAGAAAAACGATAAAAATAAAATTAATGTGCATTTTCAAATACAAAATGGAGACATTCTAGAAAGTACCCAAACCCCAAGCCTTGTGTTCTGGTCCCTTTGTTGCTGCTTTGAGGATTCTGCCAGGGCTGTGACCTGGAGGGACAGGGGCTCTCACACATTTAAGTTCTGTGGACTCGACATTTCTGGAGGGCTTTAATATCAGCCCTTCTGGACTGCAATTTAATATTGCGATGGATGCTTGCATTCTTCCTCCTTTCAGTTCTGAAGGTGTCAGCAAAATGCTTGCATAATCCTCAGAAATGGTCCCAAATTCTGAATTTGAAAAGAAAAAAGAAATGTTTCCTGGGCTTCCTCTTCTGCCCTAAGTTGGGGATGGAACACAGGGAGGCCTCGCCATGTAGGGATCCTTTTGTGTGGCTTACAGAAGGGTGACAGACAGTATGTTTCATCTCTTTTGGGAACTGAGGGAAATAGCACAAACACTAGCCTGTGCTTTGTGTTACTGGGCATCTTCACTCCTCACACAGACTCATACACATACACATACACACACACATACCCATACCCGTACCCGTACCCGTACCCGTACCCGTACACATACACATACACATACTTAAAAAATCTTTTTATAAAATTGTCACCTGGCAATATGCCATGCATCTTTAATCCCAGCATTTGGCAGGCAGAGGTTGGTGGGTTTCTATAAATTCCAGATCAGCCTGGTCTAGACAATGAGATCCAGGCCAGCCAAGGCTACAAAATGAGCCCCTTTCTCTAAAAAAAATAGAAGAAAAAGGTAGTGCCACAGTCACAGCACCTAGCTCTGGGGCTGTGGAGCAAAGACCAGGCTGGCCCTGCATACTGTGGCTGCTCCAATCTCTGAGCAATCCTTTCCTACCCAGGTAAAGAAGTTCTTCGGTCGATAAAATGCATTTCTGCCTCGTGTATATACATAATTTTTGACTCAGACGTCGCTCACATCAAACTTGAAACTTGTGGCTCCACCTTCCATGGGGAGTTGCTAGACCTCTCAAATGGAAGCAAGGGAGGCCCACAGGCCTTTACCCTTTGTCTAAGTGGAGGTTACTACTGGGGAAGGCCGAAGCCTGATTCCAACCTGGGTATCTTGTTAAACCTCAAGATCTGAGGCCATCAACTCAGGTTCAGGGTTACCTGCTGGGTAGGGTAGTGACAGGATTTGCTGAAGGACAAGCTGAAAGCTAGAGTCTTAGAGACCCTCTGAGGAGCTGACTGGCCCTCATGTTCACAGCCTGTGGAAACTGTCAGGCCCCAGCACCATACTCTACAATTCTGGAGTGATCTGGGTCTTTAGATGTACCCTCAATGTCCCAGGGAGAGACAGAAGAAAGACAAAGAGCAAGACCTAGAGCATGCTGGGAAGAGAAGCTGGAGAGATCTGCAGCTTTTACAGCGGAGGCCAGAAGGTCTCCAGACACAGCATTTTCAGTGCCGGATTGATTGGCAAAGGCTGCCCAAAGCTCCCACAGAGATGCCACAGCAAAGCTTTTCAGGAGAGTTGGAGCTGATCACGGCTGTTTGTTCTGGTGGCGAGGTCGGAGTTGTATAGCAGAAATGGAGTGCATTTGCAATCCCCAAACATGGTTTTCTCTAGAACACCTTATTAATGCCTCCCCAAAGAACTATAAACCTATAATTCACATGATCTGAATTACAACAGTTTAGTTAAGGTAAGTTGCCCTGTAGACATTCTAAGTTTATAATATCTACCACACACAGATCCAGGTAACTCTCACCCACCCTGAAGACTCGGGCATACTTGTCCTGATCATCTTTTAGGCCATTTCCTACTGCATCTGCTCGCTGTGCTCTTTCTTCCTTTCTCTCCTCTCAGTTTGAAATCGTTATTCATTAGTTTATTAGATTAACATGTCAGGCTTCTGTGTAGCTTACTCATGGCACCAAGGTCCTGTTGTCTTCACATTACACTACTCACCAGATACGCATGCATGAGCACACACACACACACACACACACACACACACACACACACACACATGCAGGCATGCCCTGCCCATCATGGTTCCTGGCACTCAACAGATATTTATTGAGTATTTGCTGAATGTTCTGAAGAGCAAGGATTCGTCTATTTTTTTTCCAGAAAAATCTCCTCATCCCATCCCCTTCTAGGAGACAAGGGCCAACAGATCTACAAGTCCTTGGCCTGCCTTGTATTGTTGTAGTGACCTTGAGAAATAAAATACACATCTCCTCATCATTAAAACGAAGGGGAAGAGGTTACGTTTTCAAAGCTACTTTCATAGTGATATCACCTGTTCACATAAAAATCCACGGAGGTCATAGAGAGGCACAGCAAGGTAAAGGGAGGAGATGGATCCTCCCACTGTGAAGATGTCTGTGATGAGGACATCCAGTGACTGCTCCCATATAGCCCCTCCCTGGCCTGAATGCAAGCAAGCCAGCAAAGAACACATAGAAACCCCATTAGAATATCTCTCAATGTTTAAATAATCATGCGTTTACTGAGAGCAGTTAAGAAATAGTCCAAAGAAATATGTTTTGTGCACTTTCACCCAGCTTTCTGAATCGGGTCCATCAAACAGAACAAGATTCTCTAAGGAATGGACTGGACTGAAGGTTTCTGGACTGCATACTTAAACATCATTAAGATGGGCTGGGTGTGGCAGCCAGCGCTCAAGAAGCAGGGGGCAGGCAGATCTTGGTGAGTTTGAAGATAGCCTGGTCTGCATAGTGAGTTCCAGGCTAGCAAGGGCTACATAGCAAGATCCTGTCTCAAAAGCAAAATTTATTAAGATGGTAAAACATATGCTTTGAACTGTAAAAAGTCTAATCAAATGGTACAAAAAAAAACCCTTAAAGATTCAAATCTATTAGAAGATGTTCCCCCAATGGCAAACTATAAAATTCTGCCACTGCATGAATAATTTACAGTTGATGCTGGGCATGGTGGCACATGTATGAACCAGAACTGAAGTAGAGTTGAGAGTTTGAATCCAGTCACTACTCATAGTGAGGCACAGTCGGTAGGCAAGCAGTAAGCAAGCAAACAGGTTGTACCTTGTCCACTGCACGTTAGACTCTAGAGCACTGGACAAGCCTCCAGCACAAGTCAGTGTAAGATGCTACCCAAGTTTCATGCTTCCCTCCGTTGTGAAGTTTAAGAAGCTCGAATCTGGCCTCTAACAAACGAGCTCCCCAGTGGTGTTTTTATTATTTCCTGTTTTCATCCTTTTTTTTCTACTGGTAATCCCCCGGAGACTTTTTATGATCTCCAGGAGTCGGTTCCTCAGGTTAACTTAACTCATTTTGATTTATCAGACAGTGGGGAGGCATCCGTTTCCCTCCGCCTGCAGGATGGTCTTGATGTTCTTGCCTTATTATATTTTCCATTTGTAATGTCATCTCAGAGTGTTTATGGCCACACTGTGCGTGACATGTTGGCTATGCCGGAATGATCATGCCCCACTGAGACTCTCTGTCCCTCTTCTGCTCGTTATTTTTTTTCTCCTGAAATATTTATATATAAAAAGCACATATAACATTACATAAATCCAGTAGATGTGTTCACATCATGGGTTCTGATTGGAAAATGCAGTATTTCATTTTGGCTTAGCTTCCCCTTTCCATGAACTGCCTCTCAGTCTTCATTATCTCTACAGACAGCACGGTGCTCATATTAACAGTCTACGGTACATACGATGATGTCTTTATGCTCATGTGTTCTTAAATGAATGGCTATGTATAATATACAAGCATTTACACTGCATAGATGAATATAAATATATCGACAGAGAGGTTTGGTCATTACTTTACAGAAATTGGAACCTGCTCATATTTTCAAATCTTAGTTTTTCTTAATAATAACACTCAAGTGCTTGTGTAACATTTTACTCTGCAATATGCTGTAACTTATTCAACCATTGCCTTGCTGATGAGAAAACCCACTGTTTCTATTTATTTTATTTAGTTCCTCTGAAATAATGCTGTAGTAAACATTCTTGTAGGTGTGTGTAGAGGCTGTGCTTTTCTTCCTATGGGCACAGACACCTAGAAGAAGCATGCTAGTGAGAAATATTCACACACAGATGTATATACGTTTATATGAACATACAGATGTGTGCATGCACATTTCATTTAATGGGTGGAATCAGAAGACATCCTACTCAGTGATAGAGTCCTTGCCTATATGAATGAGGTCCTGGTCTCAAGTCCCCTCCTCTCTTTCTTTCTCTGTCTCCCTCTCTCCCTTCTCTTCTCTCTCCTCCCTCCCCATCTCTCTCTTTGTCCCCCCTCCCACTCACATAGAGTTTTAGAGAGAGAGAGAGAGAGAGAGAGAGAGAGAGCAGAGAGCAGTTCACTCTCTCCCCAGCCATGTATGGAGTAGCACCGCTCCTCTGTCAAGACACCCCTAATTGGTAGCACAGGTTGTCCCTCTCTTTAGTGCCTGCGGTCTGAAGTGAGTCTTTTCCGTATCACTCTGAGAATATCATCACATATTCCATGGCCCATCTTGATCCTGTACTTTTCTATTGAGCTTCATGCCCCCATCCTTTACATTTTTTTTTCATGAGAAATCTCTGTTGTTTTTGTGGCAAACATTTGTTCCCTGTCTATTTTGTTAATTGACTTTGTTTTTAGTTATTTTTAGGGATTATTTATCTGCTGTGTGGCAGACAGATTGGACTGAGGGTATAACATTGTGCAAAATAGACAAAATTCCTTCTTTCTTGGACTGCATGTTTGAGTGGTGAAAGCTCTTTACAAATTAAATAAATATCATTCATAGCATTTTAATATGACTTATAAAAGTTTAATGCAGGCAAACAGGCCTGGTTTCTGGAACTCCTGGCTTTCTGGTTTTAGCTAATCAGGGCTCTCCTAGCTCGGGCTGTGGACAAGGTCACTTCAGTTTTCTTGTACCCTTCTGCTTTTAAAATATGACAGACATGAATATGAGCCCAGGTTAAACTTAAATAGTCACGGTGCTGGAGAGATGGCTCAGCAGCTAAGAGTATCAGCTGCTCTTCCAGAGGTCCTGAGTTCAATTCCCAGCACACACATATTGCCTCACACCCATCTGTAACTCTAGTCCCAGGAGAGCCTCTTCTGGTCTCCAAAGGCACTGCGCACATATTGTGCACATACATACATACATACATACATACATACATACAGGCAAAATACCCACAGGCATACAATTATCTTGGGTTCTTGAAAATTTTAAATTATTTTGTCATAATGCCATTAACTCTTTCCTTTCTGTTGTAATCCAAAGCTATCTATACCTTTTTCTTGTAGTCTATCAAGGACGTTATAACACAGCATGGTGAATCATTAATTGCTACACTGAATCATAGGAAGCTGCCACTTTGCAGATAAAATGTGGTTGAATGCTAGCAGTTACACATGGTTTAATCCACAGATAAGAAATGAAAATGAAATATTCATTAAAGGCAACTGCACACTTGATACTGTGGTGTCGTTTAATGGACAGCATTTCATTTGCTTCTGCTTTGGGGAGACTGTGGGCTCCACGCTTATGGGTGTGGATGCTCACTCTGTAAGGGGCTGAGATGAAGAGGTGGGCTTAATTTCACATGATTGAA
>CACVCL010019963.1:0-22500 GCA_902729485.2 Mus minutoides | reverse complement strand
AAAAAGCAAACTAATACTGATGTGGATTAAGCATTTTGTTATAGGAATTTGGACTCAAGCCATTGTGCCGTCTTGTATGGACTGTATGGAAGGTTTGATGCCCCTGTCTCTAATGGGCCTGAAGTGTCTGCAGATTGGTGGGGCTGATGATGGGGAAGAAGAGATAGACGTGAAGCATGAACAAGAAGAGAAATCTAGACTCTACATTCTTCCCTTACCGATTCTAGCTTTGATGATGTATGACGATGCCAAAAAAAAAAAAAAAAAAAGTTCTTGTTCCTTCTGCTGCGCTGCAGCACATACTCTGAGCATGGGAACTGGAGGCAGTGAAAGATGAGATCTGGTAGAGCAGGGAAAGTGCAGCGGTGGCTGTGGCCTCTGGCCAGCAAGGTGAGGCCAGCAAGTTCATGTTGATGTGCTTGGGCTGAGGTAAGGCCCAGTGACCTCTGCTAACCTTGCTCTCTCATTTCTGCTCTTCGCATCTCAAGCAAATTTCTCCTTGGCTAACCCTCCTCCAGAGCCACCCAGGAAAGGGAACACAAAGGATACAATTCTGTATTAGTTAACCGGCACAGTATAAAAGCAACGCAAGGAGACAGGAGACACGGATGGGGGTTGGATAGCCATAGTCCACTGCGTAGCACACAGCCACACTTGCCAAATTGCCTATCTGCTCAGAATGCCTCCATCTCTTGTCTTCTGCTAAGAGACAATGCACCCAACTGACCATGTGAATGAAATAGGTGGCCCCTGGCTCCATTAATGACTTTTATGTTATTGTAGAACACTGCCTAAAGTCAACTTAAGGAAGAGACTTTGTGGCTCATGGTTTCAGAGAGATAAGAGACCACCACACCAGGGTGGTCACATCAGCAAGCAGCATGACATGGCACTGGGAGCAGAGAGCTAAGAGCTTGATCACATCACCAACAGCAATCATAATGTGTGTGTATACATAGATACATATATGTATATGCATGCATATATACATACATACATACATACGCACACATATATGGAGAGAGAGAGAGAAAGAGAGAGAGAGAGGGAGAGAGAGAACAGAAGTTGGGTGAAGCAAACTGTACTCCACTATTTGCTCAAAGTTTGCTTATATTCGACATAAAAACTTTCTACGTGAAACTTGTAAGGAAGTACACATACAGAAAAGTTCCCTCTGGTTCCAACCAGGAGCTCTTACATGATATTGAAAAACTATAAGCAATAAAATGATGCACATATGTTTTTATTTTTTCAAAGGTTCATGTGGCAAATATAGACTATGAGGCAATCATTAGACTGGTTGTCAGTAAGTCTGGTCATTTGTACAAAACAAAAAAAGGTCCTGGTGGAGACTGAGCCAGGTAGATGGATTTCAGAAACACTCTAGGAAATCAATTATTAAGTTTGGTGATGAATTAGGGATGAGGTGAGGGAATAGAACCTTCCTAAGAATGATTTGATGGTCCCTGGCTCATATGAAGAGATGGGTTGAAACTGGCTGCTTTGTGGGAAAGATCACAGGCCAGTCATGGATACTCAAGATGTTAAACTAAAGGGGCTTCAGAGCTCCAAATAGAGATGTCAGTTGAGGAGTTGAATATTTTAGTCCTGGACCTTAGAGGGAAATTTTGTGTTAGATATAAGTTTAGAGGTTAAGCATGTATAAGTGGCAATAAAAGCAATAAAAGAGAAGACATTCTATTTCTTTTGCCTTTTATTCATTTCTTTTATTTGAATATTTTCTTTATTTCAAATGTTATCTCCTTTCCCAGTTTCCCCTCCAGAAACCCCCTATCCTATCCTCCCTCCCCCTGCTTCTTTGAGGATGTTCACCCACCCACCCACTGCCACCTCTCTACCCTGGAATTCCCCTACACTGGGGCATAGAGCCTTCCCAGGACCCAAGGCCTCTCCTCCCATTGATGTCTGACAAGGACATCCTCTGCTACATATGCAGCTGGAGCCATGGGTCTCTCCTGACAAATACAGAGGCAGATGCTCTCAGCCAACCATTGGACTGAGCATGGGGTCCCCAATGGATGAATTAGAGAAAGAACTGAAGGAGCAGAAGGGGTTTGCAACCCATAGGAAGAACAACAATATTAATCAACCAGACTCCCCCCCCCCCGTCTCAGAAAACAAAACAAAAGAAAGAAAGAAAGAAAGAAAGAAAGAAAGAAAGAAAGAAAGCCTTATAGCAAGTATCGCTTAAACCTGACGATCAGAAAAATGTATATAATCTTCAATTTGCTAACTATTCTGGAACCCATCGCAGAGATGAGGTTTCTAGGTAACCAGCTAAGAGGAATGACAAAGGGGGAAATGTGCTTCTGAAAACAGGCAGAACTCATCACTGAAGTATCGTGGCCGATGTATAAGGAGAAGCCATGGTCACTCAATTTTAAATAACAAGCAAAGAGAGAGAGGGGATATCTCACCCAAATGCAGAAGGAGAGGAGAGATAGACACATCCCTGGCCTGTCATTGGAAACTATGTTGATTTGAGGCAGATAAGAAGGCTACATTTAACCCCACCCAATGTTATTCACAGTATATTTCAAAATAACATTCAGAAATACCCAGGCAAGAAGGATACTGCTATTTATAGTGTAGATGTGATCCAGAAAAGATGTGCACTGTTAAAAACATTAGACACTTTGGGGGTTGGACAGATGGCTCAGTGGTTACTGCACTAGCTGCTCTTACAGAAGACCAGGGTTTGGTTCCCAGCACCCACATGGCAGCTCACATCCATCTGTAATTCCCTTTTTAGAGGGGATATAATGGCCTCTTCTGGCCTCTGAGGGCACTACACACAGGAGATCTGATGCCCAAGTCCCCACAGGCACTGCACACATATGATGTGCAGACACACATACACAGGTGAACACACATACATATCAAATAAAAATAAATAACCCTTTTAAAAATTAACCACTAAATCCATTTCCTTTGATTTCATCACTAAAACGGTTGCACAGTAATTTCTAAGTAATATTCAGGTGACCCTTCAGCTTCAAGTTTCTTAACCTTCTTCTTCCAAATTATCATCAAAGTACTAAAACACTTTAAATTGAAGGTATTTTTCTAGTAATGTGAAGTTATTTCTAAAGTTAGCAATTGTCTCTAAATTTATATTCTTAAAATGGAAAACATTGATTCTCCCATTTAACAAACTGTAAGGGAAATGGTGTTGTTGGGTAGTAATGGTATTATTCAAAATATAAATATTTATGTTCTATCAGGGTTGTTCAATTTGTCATCTAGGGCTTTAAAAGATTTTATTAGAAAGCAAAATAATTATTACAAGAACATAAACAAGTTTGTTGTCATTTTTCCACTTAAGTCCCATAAAAAGTAAAATATTATTATATGGAGATATTGACTATGTGTTATTATCAATGATTTTCTTTGATGGTCGTATCGGTTTCTTTTATGTCATTATGATCAAAATACCTGACAGAAAATTACTTCAGGAAAGGAAGATTTATTTTGGCTCTGAGTTTCAGTTCATCACCGTGGGGAGAGCATGGCAGAACAGCTCAGGTCATCACCGTGGGGAGAGCATGGCAGAACAGCTCAGGTCATCATGGTGGGAGCATACAGAAGAGGCTGCTCACACCAGGGTGGACAGGGAATCAGAGCATGTGACAGGAATCTACACATCTCTTCCATTCTCAGAGGCCTGCTACGAATGAAAACTTCCCCCAGAGCAGCCCTTTGGCAAACCTCTATCTCTAAAAATATTTACGTTAAAATCCATAACAGCAGCAGAACAACAGTTATTAAGTGGTAATGGAAATAATTTTATGGTTGAAAGGTCACCATAGCATGAGACAATGTATTAAAGGGTAGCAGTGTTAGGAAGGTTGAGAAGAAGTGCGTAAAGCCTACCTATCTAAGGAGTCACAGTTAAGATATGAACCTTGGGAATGTCTCAGATTCAAATCATGACTATGGAAAAGTTAAATGTGGGATCTCCTGTGGCTCTCTCTGCTTATTATCTATTTCATTGCAATATCAGAGGTTGCCACCATTTCCCCACTAAGTGTGATTTCTTCAATGGTTGTGTTAGTTGAGAGTTATCCAATAAGACCTTCATGAGCTTCAAGTGGAGATTAAGGCAATGTCTCCTCTCAAAGTGTTTTATGAGGCTTGTCATATCTGACAACACCCTCTCCTAACAAAGCTTCCTTTATATGTCCAGATTGACCCCGAAACCCACACTCTGATATGTTGAGGTAGTTTGTTGTTGTTGTTTTGGCTTTTGTTTTTGCCTTGAAGGGGCTCTGTCCCCTTTCCTTTCCAAACAATTTAACATAGTCTGGGGAAATGGAGAAGGTATACTATCTTATTGTTATTCAGTATAAGCAAATTAAGAGATCCTTAGAACAATACCTCCCATCTAACCTAAAGTTTCCCAAGTGTTATTTTTGCCACATGCCTCTACTCCTTCATATCTACAGCACATCACTGATCTGGAGTTCCATGATGCTCTGGACAAAGATGATTGAGATAGTCTGCCCTATGTAACTTCACAATTCTCCGGAAGCTATAGACCCATTCTACCACATAGGATATGTGAATCAGTAAGGGATCTGATTTCAAGGGACATCCTGCATTGTCCCTTAGACAGTTGGACATGCCAATGGTCCCCAGTCCTAAGAAAGATTTGTACATCATGTCAACCAAATAAGAATAAATCTGATCAGTGACAGCCAAGATGGGAGAGTCATTTCTCCAGACAGGCAAATTGGACAGGCATAGCGAGAGACTGGATAGAGAGTGAAGGAAAATGGGACCCAAATGGGACTGTGTTATGAAGCCCATTAACAAAGAAAGAGAAAGAAAAGTGGGTAGAGTCAATGATCACACATCCACCATGCCATGAACTACTGGCTTAAACTCTAAGGCAGATCACTGTCCTGGGGGAAAAGAATTTATTTTGATCTGCTAAAATTACAGTGATATAAATTTTGATCTGGGGTCACCTGGAAATTAATAACTGGTACTAAGCAGGCAGGATTACATGAGCAAACAGACTGAAAAACTATTCTTGTGAATTTGTTTCTTGAACACTCCTCACAGGTTGCCCCCACTTTATTAAAATTCTACCTCTTAATCTACTACTGCTGAAAAGATATGTGCAGTCTTCACTGAAGTGTTCTGCAAAGCAGCATGGGTTTAAAGTTCAGGCATGTGCACACACACACACACACACACACACACACACACAGAGAGAGAGAGAGACAGAGAGAGAGAGAGAGCCATGGTTTCTCTCTTCCTGGCCACAACAGCTAAATCCCATTTTGATGTGATGAGTGTATGATCATCTTGCTCCATGTGTCCCTCCATAGGAAGTGTGGGATTTGGAGTTGGGTGTTTGCATGAGTGACTCCCCAATCTCTCAGAGGGGCTTCTTACCCTATAAAGAACTGAAAGTGCTCTATTCTACAGGGGGGGTATGAATTTTGAAAATGACCAATAATGGTCACATGCCTATGTATGTTCATGACATTCAATATAATTTCTAAACCACCTGTTAAAGACAAATACAAATAAAATTTCAACAAGAGCCTTGTTATGTGTTTCTGTATAAAACTATTGCTAAGATATAGAGAAAGAAGACTATAAACTAGAGATTACTTACAAACTCTCAAAAGTCCATAGCATTCATTTTGTTTTAGATATACCTATTTATTTTACTTCATATGTCTGAGTGCTCTTGCCTGTATGTATGTATGTATGTATGTATGTATGTATGTATGTATGTATATGTATCACACCATATGTATGCAATGCACTGTGCTCTTGGAGGCCAGGAGATGGCATCAGATCACCTAGAACTAGAATTACAGATGGTTGTGACCCACCATGGGGTTGCTGGAAATCAAGCCCAGGCCCTGTGCATGAGCAGCAAGTGCTCTTAACCACTGACCCATCTCTCTAGCTGACCCATCTCTCTAGCTGACCCATCTCTCTAGCTGACCCATCTCTCTAGCTGACCCATCTCTCTCGCTGACCCATCTCTCTCGCTGACCCATCTCTCTCGCTGACCCATCTCTCTCGCTGACCCATCTCTCTAGCTGACCCATCTCTCTAGCTGACCCATCTCTCTAGCTGACCCATCTCTCTTGCTGACCCATCTCTCTAGCTGACCCATCTCTCTAGCTTGAGTCTACGGTACTCTGAAGATGAGTGTGTTCATTTATTCAACACATACTTATTCTTAACCTGAATGTTCAGAAATCTGTTTTTAAGCTAAAGTCAGAGGAGGATGTTATATCACATGGTTCTATAATGGGATAGTTAATCTTTTCTCCTGGGAAACCAAGAAGGGAGGTCAATAAATGGACTTCTTTCTGTCCTTATTTTTCTCTGTGCTTATAATTTTCCTACAATAAAAATACATTATTTTTATTGAGGTAGGAATAGAACATTTTTTAGTAAAGTCTATTAAAACCTCAACTATTACCATTGTCAAATTCCAGACACTAAAATATTGATGGGTATGTTTGTGTGAGCGTATGTGTGCATCCAGGTATGGTACATACAGTATGCATGCATGTGTATATGAATGCCTGTGGAGGTCAGAGGTCAAGGTTCGATGTCTTCCCGCATCACTCTCTATACTGTTTATTAAAACAGGGTCACTCACTCAACCTAGAACTTACCAATTTAGATGGACAGTTTGCCCAGTGAATCTCTCCAACACTAGAGTTATAGGCACGTTCTATTGCTCTTGTCTTTTTTATTGTGGTTGGGGGTGTCAAACTCAGGCCCTCCTCTTTATGAAAGAATCACTTTCTTGACTGAGAAACCTCCTCAACCCCAACATTTACATTCTTTCTTAGTGTAAAGTAACATCTACATAAACACCATGTTTGACTAAAGGAGCTCTGCTGATTTAAGATGAAAGAATCCTTCAGAGCAAGTTTGAGGGGTACATCTACCTTGCAGTCAGCACACCCAGCCCCCCCCCCTGCCCCTTCTAAAATGGTAATAATGAGAGTGGATGTCTATGTGCAAACCTATCTGGCTAGTGCATGCTTTTGATGTAGAGTGCTTGTAATTACAGTTATTTAAAATATCCAAAAGCTTTAACAAGGCTGTTTCTCCCCAGAAGCAAATCAAAGACACAGGACTCCGAAGAGCTGATTCACCATTCTCATTCATGACTAATGGCAAGCAAGAAAAGAGTCAAGATGCATAAAAAACATTTTAAAGCCTGGAAAAGATCAGCTGTAATTGCAAGAATCGAAATCAGATGACTCCAAGGGGAAACCTAAAAAGAGTTGAGAGAAATAACAGAGACCTTGAAGGCAGGCAGGAGTGAGTGTGAGTCCTCACTGTCTGGGTTTAGATGTGGTTTAGGGGTGACCCACAAAGGTTAATGTGCTGGTATCTTGATCCCCAGCAGCCCCATAAGAAAGAGCTGGGCATAGTGGTGCAGGTGAGAGCTTGCCATTGCATAGACCTGGGGACAGACAGATACTTGAAGCCTTCTAGATGGCCAGCCCTACCATGGCAAGTTCCATGTCAGTGAATGACCCTGAATCAAGGAGACATGGTGGATGATGACTGAGGAATGACATGAAATTAACCTCTAATACATATACACTCATTTTATTATACACATATATGTATATCTTTCCCATGTAAAATTGGTTTTATGTTATTATAATAGATGACCTGATTGTAGGGTTTTTTTTTCCCATGTGGCTGTCTAAGGCAATATCTGACGTTCATTTTTTTTAAAAAGGTATCAATTTTTAAAACTGTGAAGACATTTACAAAATTGCCATTATTTTGTATCTAAAACTTAAGATTCTGGTGGTATTGTGCTCAGTAGTGCGAGAAATGTGTTCACCTTCAACTGAAGGTGATCAAAATATAAGTTTTAAGTTATACATTCTCACGATTTTAAAAATAAATACTCAATTTTTCTTTCTGAACTGCATGTGTTGCCCTAGACCTCTATATACTAAAAACAAAACCAACCAACCAACCAAACAAACAAACAAACAAAGATAATGCCCTCTATCACAATAATGCATAACCAAATTTACATGGAAAAATATACAGTTCACAATTACATTTTGCATTAGAAAAATGTGAATGGAATACTTTTGTAGTCCCTCATCAATTTCCATAAGTTCAGATTTTCCAGATTCAAATCAGTTAATTTAATGGAACCTAAAAGGACTCCAAGCTGTGGGGGTATGCCAGACAGCACGTCAAATCATACTTGGATGTATTTTGCCTTTTCCAAGGAAATTATAATTTTTGACTAGTGTGTATATTTGTGTGTGTGTGTGTGTGTGTGTGTGTGTGTGTCTTTATAAGATAATTGTGGATTTCTACTTTTTACACCACCAACATAAGCGTTTCTTTTATCCTGCTATTCCAGTTCCTGGAAATGCTAATGCAGCCTTCTATTCAAGGATTCATCTTCAAATTCTGCCAATAACACAGACTACAGAATACACAAAGACTCCTATTCAGGCAGTGCAACAGAAACCTGGAGGCACGTTAAAAAAGACTCAGATATTTCCTCAATGATCGCTTGCTTGAAGCCACCCAAAACGGGTCTTAGAAGAATCTTCCTGACGACTTCACTTCCTGGGAGCTTTGCCATGTCTTCTGCTCTGCTCTTGGCTCAGAGGAACTTGGCCAAGTTTGAAGAATATATGTGTGAGAGACTGGGGAAAAAGTCATTTTTAGGTTGTTAGTAAGTTGTCTTTCCCCATTGCCAGTGTATGGACTTGAAAGCCAGCTCTGTATCCATCTGGTTTCATTCCTGGAGCCATCAGGATAGGTAGCCACCATTGCGTTCCATGAAGATTCTTCTCCTGTGAACTGCAGGAGAATAATGGCCCACTATATATGCTAAGTAGGTTTCTCGCAAGCAATGAACGGTCTTGCAGGTTTTAGTGATTTTCAAGGAACCCATTCATCATGGGTATGGCTGGGTCTTCTCTCAAATGCACAGTACTGTAGTGTCTGCCTACCACCAATCGCTTGGCTCTGAAAATCAGGCTCCAACTTTGACCTTTGGTTTCCCTTTGGCATCAGAAGGCCCCTTTCCAGCCACAGTTGAATTGCTTCAACCTAAGACTGCCGTAGAAAACATGTATATTGGAATGGAGAGGATATGGTTGGTGTTTGGAAGACAAAAAAAAGGGGGGGGGACAAAAATCACTCAAGGATTCCATGAACTGAGCTATCCCTGGTAAAATCATGTCCTGTGAGATTGTTTAGGGCAGCATTTGGGAGCAAGCCCCCTGGACCCAGACTATCGGGTATCTAAGTCCTGTCTTTACCATTTAGCTGTGTGAGGCACAGTAAGTTATTTAGCATCCTTTCAGTTTAATTTCCCCATCAGTAAAATTGGACTAATAACAGGGCTTCCAAGATTGCTTGGTTAAATGAATTAATGTCTATAACGAACCTCAAAGCATGCTGAACACATTCTCATGTGATGCATAGGAAGAATTACATCCAGTGAGGAGTCACTGCACCTTCTTACGACCTCCTCTTCCATCACTTGCTAGATCCCACTGGTGTTCTTTCCAAAGGCCTCTCAGGCACATGTTCCCTTCGTTTTTCTCCCAGCAGTGAGTGAGCTTTGGTCTGGAAGTTTGTCGTTTCTTGCCTGATGCCTGTAACTTCCTTCTCAGTGGTGTTCCCATACCTCTTCTTCCCATCAACCAACTACTACAGACATCATTAGGCAATCCAATGGCATTATTTCCATTCTTCTAATGACTGCCCATCAAGGAGAGGTGAGAGCCAAACCCATGGCTTATGATGCTCCTGTTATGTTCTTCCAGGCTTATTGCCAGCAGGGCACCTCCTGTTACCGTGTCCTATTGCCTAGCTACCTCTTACATGATGTTTCCTATCAGTACGCAGGGTCCTGTTTACTTTCCTCAAGCTCCATCATCCTTTCTGTGGTGAAACATCCCCTGACCCCTCCTGGGGAATTTACTCACTTCTTCTTCTCTCTCTAAGCTATGGTTGCTTCAGAGTCCTGCAATGAAGCCGCTTAGCCCATTGCACTGTAATCTCTTGTTCTATGAACTGCTTTGAAGTAAAGCTGTAACCTTCTCACCAGATTCACTTATTCAATCACAGCAGGTGATGTTTCTGGGCCCTCAGTGTTGATGCTGGTGCCTAGCTCAGAGCAGATGTCTGCGAAGTGATTATTAAGTAAATAAGTTAATAAGGACATTGTCATGTGCGGTCTAAACCCATCACTTTTTATCATGTCCTAGGGGGAAAAGCACAGCAGCAGGTATAAGGGTCATGCCATTAAGCCTGAAGGCTGGACTTTAATCCTTGGAACCCACAGTTAGGAGAAACGTGACTCATATAAGATGTCCTCTGAATTCACATGTACATGATGGCACCACCTACCCCATCCTCCCACCCCCCTACTCCCATATGCGCCCCAAAATCATGTGTTAATTGGAAGCAATGCCCTTCAAATGGAGTGTGGAACCTGACTGGTTCAGGACCAGCATTTGGAGACCCAACACTCATCACAGGTGTCCTTCACACTAACCTAGGGCCAAGACTTAGAGCCTATAGACTGATGACTTGGTCTGACCCAGGGTCATATTTCCCGAGAGGCCGCCATTTCTCTGTGCATCGACGTCAGTAACTTGCCACGTTTAGGTGGATGAACAGCCAGGCTTCTGCATGTATCACCACAGCGAACGAACAGTTGCCATAGTAATTCTTTTTCTAGGGATGTATTTGCACAGGACTTGGAATTCGGGTTGAAAATAGAATCAAATCACTTATAAGTAAGAGTAATCACTATGGCCCCTTCTAGCTGAATCAAGGAGGGCTTTCCTGGTGAGCCTGCTAATCTCTAATTAGCAGATGAGATGGCGACTATAAATCCACTCTAGGTCTAAGGAAGTTATCGGATACCCGGTGGGGCCACGGGCCTTCAGAGGTGACTTGACATTATGTCCTGTCAGGTTGAGTATGTTTACCATTTTGTTTGTTGGTTGGTTTGTTTTCAATTCATACAACTAGCAGATCAATTTGACATCCTTCCTGGAGAGTCCAAGAAGCCTGCTGAGAACTGGACTTCAAACAAACTAGTGAAGTTCCAGAGTGATCCTGGGGAACATCTTGCTTCCAGGATTGCCCCTCAGTAGATGCAGTG
Source organism: Mus minutoides (assembly GCA_902729485.2). Classification (NCBI taxonomy): domain Eukaryota; kingdom Metazoa; phylum Chordata; class Mammalia; order Rodentia; family Muridae; genus Mus; species Mus minutoides. The sequence continues at coordinate 11,318 of CACVCL010019963.1, read as the reverse complement.
TTCTTTGGAGACAGTGGCTCTCCAATGGGAGAAATGGACAAGCATCTTTAGATGTCTTTTCTGGGGACATCGAATCCCAGTCATGTGGGAAGAACCATCCTGACCCAAACAGTCACCCCTTTAAGACTCAATCTTTTTGCACTGTAGCATGGGCCAGTACCGTTCATCATATTTATGGTGGAGAGTATGCATTCAAACCACAGCACACAGAAACTGCACGCGTGCCTTCTGCATGATCAGCTGCCATGGTTGATGTCAACAAGTGCAGAGCTTGAGAACAGAGTTTGGAACTGAACAGATCAGAGGCCAAACTGTCCCTGTACTATTTATTACTGGGTTCACATCTCTAAATTTCTTAACAATAGTTTTCTTACACTTAAAAATATTTCAATGTCTTAAAAGAAAGGGGGGAGGGGGATGGATAGATGGCTCAGTGGTTAAGAGCACTGGTTGCTCCTCTAGATATCCTGGGTTCAATTCCCAGAAACCACATGGTGGCTCATAAACACCTATAATGGGATCCAAGGCCTTCTTTTGGTGTGCAGGTGTACATGAAGATAGAGCACTGATATGCATAAAATACCTAAATAAATAAATCTTTACAAAAAAGTTTCAATGTTACAACCCAGAAGCGTCTCTGAATTAGAGTAGGTAATATGTTCAGTCATAACTGGTAACTATGAAGCATTACTCAATGACAGACTAATAATTTCCCTAGGTATTACTGCTTTTTATAGAATTATTAAGACAAATATATAACACCATTTGAAAAGGAACATATTGAAATAATATATTTGCACATAGCTTTATACTTTCGGACCTAAATAAAGCATGTCACTCACTGAGGTGATTTTTAAAACAACCATACAATCTTTATAACATTATGTCTTAATACCTGAACCAAAGCATAAACCAGCTTTGCTTTTGCCTTATTATTTTTAGGTATATCTTACACACACACACACACTCACACACACACACACACACACACACACATACACACACACACACACACACACACACACGCACGCGCACACATACCTTATAGACTGGACAGCTTATGTCCAAGTGTTTCTTGACCAGGGGTGGGCAGTTGAAAGGTTTTAGATAAGTATGCTTCCTGAACTTTGCAGCCTCTCTCTTAGCCGCTTGTAACCACCACCTCTTCTATAGTTGTGAAAACAAGTGCCTGTTCTTCTCAGCCTAGATCAATTAGGAAGTAGAAGGAAGAGCCAGGACGCAGTCAAGACATGACTTCCTGCTCTCCGCTTTTATCTGGCCTGACCTGTCTAAGCAGCTGGGAGACGGGCCAGCATTGCATCACCTGGCTCCCGCTGCACAGGGAGGCTGCATTTAACAATCCAGTGGCAGGCACTTTCCACTGGCTTAAAGAAGTCTTGTTTTCATCCCCTGAAACATGTCTCCTGCTGCCAGCCACTCGCTGGGATACTACTTGAGATTATACTCAGCCATGGTGTCTTCTCTTCTGAGGAATGCTCAGATAACTTGGAACTGCTGTCATTTAAGCATGAGCCACATGGAAAGAGGCAGCGAAGGCAACTTTAGACACTACCTGTTCTAACCAAACCTTCGCTTTACATCCCACTCACAGCTTCCTTCCCAGTCACTCTCTCCCACAATCCTTCCCCCTACCCCCACCCCTTCTCCTCTGAGCAGGTGGGGGCCTCCTGTGTATCTACCCCACCTTGGCACATCAAGTCTCCTAATGGTCCAGGTTAGTTGACTCTGTTTGGTCTTAATGTGGGGTTCCTATCCCCTTTGGGACCTGCAATCCTTCCTCCTATTCTTCCATAAGAGTCCCATCCATCCACTGTTTGGCTGTGTCTGAGTTAGCTGCTGGATGGAGCCTCTCAGAGGACAACCATGCTAGACTCCTGTCTGCAAGCATAACAGGGTATCATGATAGACACAGCTGTTTTTAGTGCAAGCTCTTTCACATTATTATTGTAAAGATTCCATATCCATACATGTGTCTCTACATGTGTTTTAAAAGATTTTGGAAAAGAAGAAATTTTAAACACAGTATGGTAGTTTTCACACTTTTGTGGACACCAGAAGACCCACTTGAAGGGCTCTACAATAGAACCCTGCCTCCCCTCACTCTTCCCCTATCCCAGTTTCCAGGCAGCAGACCTGGTGTGGACAAGAGGATTCACCTTTCCTACAAGGTCACAAGGGCTGCTGCCACCACCACCACCACCACCACCACTGACGTCCTAAGGACCTTATTCTGAGAATATCATTCAAGAAGTGCAGCTACTCTATCTAGTGACCCAGATTCTGCCAGAGACATCATTGATAGCTGCAGTCAAACTAACCAGTTTCCATTGTGAAGCTCCTGACAGAAGATTACGTACGAAGCCTCAACCACTACAGTTACTTGGGATTTTTGTTTTGTTTTTGTTTTTGTTTTTACCTTTTTGGTACAGACCTTCGTTGCCTAGGGAACAGACTTAGTCAGAAGACTTTCTTAACTGGAAAGCTGCCCCTTTGAGATATTACTTCCTTAATCTAAAATACGCCTTTATGTAAGTTATTTATGTTTCCTATATCTCTGTTACCAGATCTAAGAAACAGACAGACAGACATCAGACACACACACACATACAAACACGCACAGAAAAATACACAGACACAGATACATATATAGGCACATCACACACACACAGATGCACATAGATATACACAGAGAGACACATAGAAACACATATATACAGGAACACAAATGCACATAGAAACATACACACAAATACACAGAAACACAGACAGAAAAACACACAGACTCACACAGAGACACGCATATAGACACATACAAAAACACATACACACACACACACACACACACACACACACACACACACACAGAGTCCATGCACTACTTAACATTCTAGCCAACAGCAGGCTACATATATGATGGTGACTCTTCTCATTTGCTTTTTGCTACTGTGATAAAACAATGTCCAAAAACAGCTTGGGGAAAAAAGGCTTATGTAGCTTCAGGTTACAGTCCATCACTGCAGGGAAGCCAGGTCAGGAACTCAAGGAAAGGATCTAGAGGCAGGAACTAAGGCAGAGGCCATGAAGGAGTGCTGCTTACTGGCTTGCTCCCTCCAAGCTTGCTCAGCCTGCTTTCTTACAGCATCCAGGACAACCTGCCCAGGAGTATCAGTGCCCACAGTAGCTGGGCTCCTCTACATCAACTGGAACTAGAAGGAAGGAAGGAAGGAAGGAAGGAAGGAAGGAAGGAAGGAAGGAAGGAAAGAAAGAAAGAAAGAAAGAAAGAAAGAAAGAAAGAAAGAAAGAAAGAAAGGAGAAAGAGAAAGAGAAAGAGCCCCGCAGACTTGCTCCCAGGCCTCTCTGCCAGTGGCAGTTCCTCCACTGAGCTCCGCTCTTCCTTCTTTTGTATCTATGAGACTGCATTACTTAATGACAGCTTTGCCATCTTGCTGTTATGAGCTTACCTATGATGCTAGCACAGCATCAAATCATCTTGGTTTATCTCTCGGAACTCATCCCTGTGGTACACAATGCATGGCTGCCCCTATCTGTCCACATGCTCATTCATATTCTCTGTTGTTTCTATACAACAAACCCAAAACAACCTCACACCCATGTGCATTTGGATAACACTAATTTTGGATTTAGTGGGTTATATTTTTTAAAGGGGGGGCATAAAGTTGGGAAGGGGATATGGGAGGCTGGGAAGGGGAGTGGGGACGATTATGATTAAAATACATTGTACATGTGCACAAAATTCTCAGAGAATTTTAAAAAGCAAAAGAATATGTGGGGACTCCATGCACAGCAGCTCATCTGCTGCCCTCTGAGCTCATGGGGACAAACATGGCAAGGAATGTGTCACCATATTATTGTCAGGGCATTGTAACCCAGTAAACTATTAGTATAGCTTTGACTTTACAGAATTCAGAAGCTTAAAAATAAACTAGATATAAGTGAACCCGAATGTCAAATCCAATTCTTTCACTGGTTCAATTTATGAAATTAATATAGGATCCTTTGGAGAAAAATTAACTTGGACTCATAACAAAAGCTCACACCTAAAACATATAATAAAATTGTTTGAATAGAGAAAATGGTAATTTTCTGATAAAAATAAGACCATCCAATGTGTGCCGCAAATCATGAATACAAAGCAGCCGCTGGGGTCACTCGGTGTTTGGTATGTGTGCTTAAAGTCAAAACAGAAAGTAGCTGTGATGGATGCTGCTTTTGAGGAGCCCCACAGTGAGAGTGCCAGTGGCACTGAGAGGATGATGGGTAATTCATTCCGTTGGTTCGGTTTGTGGCACCTGTGGAAGTGAGATACTTAAAAAACGAAAGTCTTCTTTCATTATCTGCAATGGAGAGGGAACTAATAGGGCTGATGTTAATCAGCAGGAGCCAGGGATGCTATGGAAGCAATCAATGGTACTTGAAGCCTGGAAAGGGAGGGCTTACTCAGTGTCAGGACAGGTGTGAGGGGCCACTGCGAGGGATGTTACAATGAGGAAGGGAGATGGGGTTCAACTCCAAATATAGGCTGGCCAAGTAGGAATGTTTAGCCAAAAGACAGAGAGGGGCAGAAATTTTCTAAGGAGATAGAATTTGGGAATTTGGGCTAACAGTTCAAACATGATTCTTACTATGGAGAGGGCAAAGTCATCAGGCATCAGGGGACGAGGAGAAATAGAAGAAAGTACGACTTGGAGGATGTCTGGCTGGGAGCCTCTTGCACTACCCAGATAGAAATGGTAACTAGGGAAAGAGAAATTCCTCAAGTGCTGGCCTGTGGTACTTTTGTGTCCCCTTATTTGGCAGCAGTAGACAGGTGGGAGCAGTAGCAGGTGGCACTCTCTGGTATGCACTGTCATCTCAGGCATATCTACCCTTATAGCAGATATCACTGTGCTTTCGTGAGTCTAGGAAGGTCTTGCGTTACTCAGCAGTTGCTCTGTTAGCTATCAGACAGTGATGGCCTCATCCCAGTCACAGGTCATCCTTCACTAAGGTTCTACCACCTCTGATGCCACTCTACTTTCTCAGCAGCTTCTCTCTCTGCTTCCGGCTCAGCTCATCACTTCCCACTTCTGGAAAGAGTCAAGAAGAGCTCACCAAAGGGGAGCCTTTTTATTGGAGCTAATGGTGTAACATGAGGAGGGCCAACCAGCACAGGAAATTGTCTCACAACTCACTCAGCCTAGATGGCCTGCTCAAGTAGCCAGAGGGGTATGTGTGTGTGTGTGTGTGTGTGTGTGTGTGTGTCTGTCTGTCTGTCTGTCTGTCTGTCTGTCTGTCTGTGTCTGTGTGTTGGGGTGGGCATGTACTAGTCACAGCCATAGACTTTCAGCTCGGCAGGGAAATTGCTCTCCATTGAGCCTGAGTGGAAGTGGCTGCAGGATCATCAAGAGCTCATTTAGATTTAGGATAACCCAAAGTCTTGTGCAGCCTGTTTCAAACAGCCCTTACAGAGACCACACCTTCATGGACCCGGGAGATAGCTCCAAATGTGTGATTTTCTCCATCTAGTGTTCAAGAAAGCTGTTGCTGGTTGTTTGACAGTCATTCGGGTAGCCAGGGAAACAAAGAAATACTCAACAGTTGCTAACAAGAAGTCAAATTGCTCCATTCCCCAACATCCTTGCTTGCTTATAAAGAACAACCAAGAGTGCCTACAATAGAAATTTAAACTGGTGGTGATTTTGAATAGAGTTTTAGCAGGGCTTTAATCCTGCCTAGTGACCCAAAGGGAAGTAGGTTCCCTTCATCTGTCTCAGGGAGGCTTGAATAACCTTTTAAGTTGAATCAGTCTACCATTATACACCAAGTTAATTTTTCTCTTGTGTGTTGTATGTGTGTGTGTGTGCAGCTGTGCATGACTGTATATATGCAGAGGCCAGAGGAAGACATTGGGTATCCTGCTCTATCTCTCCACCTTATTCCCTAGACAGGGTTTCTCACTAAACCTAGCTAGCAGTAAGATGTCAAACAAGAAGCCTCAGTGGACCTTCCTAACTCAGCCCTTTATAGTGCTGGGGTTATAGGCCTGAGTATTATGCCTAGCTTTTTACAAGGGAGCTGGGGATTTGAACTCAGGCCCTCATGCTTGTGCTGAGTCCTCTCACCAACCCTCGTGTTAGTCATTTAGAATTAAAATTCCAGTAGATACTTTTTATAAGAAGGAACCCTGTCTCAAACAAAAACAAAAACAAAAAAGAAAAAAGAAAGAAGGAACCCTGGAGTTGCCTTCTAGTCACTTGCCTTGAGGGACTAATTGAAAGTTGACCCAGAAGAGCGCCCGGAAAATAAACCTCTTGCTTTTGCATCAATTTGCATCTCACTGTCTCACTCTGGAGGTGTCTCGAAGTGAGTACCACGGACTGAGGGTTGGGGTATTACATTTGGGGGCTTGTCCCAGGATTTGAGGAGACTCTCTAAGTAACCACTGACTAGACTGATCAGAGGGAAAAAGACCGAACTCAGCAACCAGGCACCTACTCGTACCCCAGAGATTCCACACAAGTACCAAGTTGCAGATTGGGTATATGTTAAGAGGCATCATGCTGAAAACTTGGAAGCAAAGTGGAAAGGGCTGTTTCTGGTGTTATTGACCACCCCGACCACCATCAGACCAGCACCTGCGCCTGCCGCCAACTAGAGAGCAGCCAGAAGCCCGAGCAACCCCCTTAAGCTCAAGATCACCCCCGCCTCCTCTTACAGGGCCAGAGAAACCATGCGATGGCTACGGTGTATCTTCCTTCCCATGCTGAGCCTCTGCATCCCCCACAGCCTTACTAAAGTGACTTGGCAAGTCCTCTCAGCCACTGCGGATGTAGCTTGGTCCACTACAGAGGAACACATGCCTTATACCTAGTGGCTGGACTTTGTCTTTGACCTCTGTAAGTTAGCCTTGAGGCCTTGGAGGGCAGGACTTAGGGTGGGGACACCCAAAGATCACAGTGCTCATGGTGTTATTGCTCTTGGGTCTGCGAATGGCTGTAGTGGCTACTGGTACCTCTTCCTTGGTGCTACAAGGTCACCAATACCAGAACCTCAGGACCACTATAGATTTGGACATTGAGAGGATTGAAACATCGATCACCCATCTACAGGAGTCTCTGACCTCTCTGTTGGAAGTGGTCCTACATAATAGAAGAGGGTTAGATTTACTATTCCTCAAATGGGGAGGATTGTGTTCTGTCCTTAATGAAGAATGTTGCTTTTAGACCATTCTGGGGTAGTTAAGGATTACATGGCCAAGGTAGGGAAGGCTAGCCAAACAGGGGAGGGAGGCAGGGAGGGAGGGAGGGAGGGAGGAGGGAGGAGAGAGAAAGAGAGAAAGAGAGAGAGAGAGAGAGAGAGAGAGAGAGAGATCAATGTTGGTTTGAATCTTGGTTTAATTCCTTCCCATGGATGACAACCCTAATCTCCATTTTATTGGGTCCCATTTTTACTTTTCTGCTTATGCTAACCTTTGGTCCTTGCATTGTTAACAAGCTGATCGCCTTTGTAAAACGTAGAATAAATATTGTGCAGCTGATGGTCCTGCACCAACACTATGAGACCCAGGACAGAAGCTGAAGAATATGAGTTAGTTACCTGGACCCCAAAGCATAGCTCCAGGATTGGAGCTTGTACAAGAAAAAGGGGAGAATGAAGGACCCTGAGGGCTTTGGGCAATCTTACACACACACACACACACACACACACACACACACACCACATGCACACAGCTTCCCCCTCCTGTCTGGGTTCAAGGCTAGGCCAAGTTCCATTCTCCATCCACTGGAACATTCTTGAGTAAACAATTTGCAGAATGTAGCAACTCATAGTCGCCTGACCCTCTGGAAAGTCCCAGATAGAGTGCAAATACATGTCAGGATCTACCCATGCTAGCTAGCCAATGGATTTAAAGGTCAATATGCTTAGCCAATAAGTTGAACTATAATCTTGCTGATATAACCTATGCCCCTAAAAAGTATAAAATCTGCTTGTAATAGTCATTTGAGGTCACCTTCTAGTCACTTGCCTTGAGGGACTAATTGAAGGTCAACCCCAAAGTGCACTGGAAAATAAACCTCTGAAGGAGCCCTGCAGAATGGTAAGACTGCAGGCTCATGTGATACAGCCTCTACTCTATTCTTAGTTCTATAGCTCTTAAGCTGTATGACCAGGACCTTGCTATCGTGAACTCACTCAATCAATATCTGCAGTATTAAAGAAATTCCTTGTTGCTTCACAGGCACACGTGTGAGAGACACTGGTCACTGCCTACTTCCTTGGATACTGTCCTTCTCTGGAGGATGCTTTGTCAAGGCCAAGCCTCCCTTTCCAGGGGCCATTTTCATCTGATGAGTGGTTAAACAACTTGGAACAACTGTCAAGGACACCTTAGCATCAGAGCTCTCATAGCATCTGTGTTGGTTGGTTCTGTCAACTTGACACAAACTGAGACATATCTGGGAAAAGGGAATCTTAGTTGGGAAAATGTCTTCATAAGATTGGCCCTGTGGGCAAGGCTGTATGGTATAGTCTTGATTAATTATTGATGTGGGAGGGCCCACTGTGGGCAGTGTCATCCCTAGCCAGATAGATGGGCCTGGAAGCTCCAAGAAAGCTAACTGAGCAAGCCAGGAAGAGCAAGTCAGTAAGCCCCATTCCTCCATAGCATGCTCTTCAGTTCCTATCTCCAAATTCCTGCATTGACTTTCTTCGATGGTGAACTGTGATGTAGAAGTATAAGTAACATGAAGCCTTTCTTTTCCAAGTAGTCCTTAGACATGGTGTTTATCAGAGCAGTAGAAACTTTAACTCAGACAGTGTTGAGTGGCTTATGAACACTGTGATTGGGCCAAGTTCATCCTCAGCCTAAGGCTGCCTCCTTCCCCTTCCTTCTAAAGTTTCTATCCGTAGAACAGTCTTGAAGCTCAAACTTCAGCCATGTAAACTAACCTCTGGCTCATCACTTCTCTCACCTAGGAGAACAAAGATAATAACCATTTCCCACCTTGTGGTGTGTTGTGAAGACTAAAGTGCTTAATATTATAAAGCACTTCCCACAGTGGCTGACTCAGTGCCAACCATTGCTCTGTAGTGGATCAGGAGATAATGAAATATATCAATATCTCCTATATTCACACCCCTCCTCATAAAAACACTACAATAGATATGTAAAAATTGGGTTGGTTTGGGGAGATAATTATTTCCTTACATATCCAATCACTTTGCAAGAGCTGATGGGAAAGAAGTGTTGAGACATACACACCAACATGTTAACTGAGTTAGGACCAAAAATATCAAGCCTTCATATGGACTGGTGTGTTCTGTCTACAGAATGAAGTCAGTGAAATCATTTTCACATAGGCAGAGACCAGTATCAAGTGAAGATGCTGAAAGAGAGATAAGAACTCCAGAAATAAATCAAAAAGACATAGGAAACACACACACACACACACACACACACACACACAGAGAGAGAGAGAGAGAGAGAGAGAGAAGCACTAGAATTTAATAATTTTATGGATAAAAGGGGTCCTAGATATCCAGCCCAGCTATTGATGATGATGTCCAGTCAAATCTAACATACATGTTTACAACTGATTTTCTTTGTCCTGTTTGAAATTATACTTATATTTGTTTTCATTAGGAAGTGTTTTTCTAGGGTGATGAGGCTTGTGTATTCAGCTCACTACTCCAGAGACCCCTAGACATGGTGCTGGCATCTGCCCAGTCTCCAGCATCATGTGGGAGGGAGATGTCTGAGAGAGTAAGCAGGTGTATGCAAAAGAGCCTGTGTGAAGTTTAATAATGAGCATTAATGTTTCCTCCTTTATGGAAATTACAATGTACACATTAGTAATGCATACACACAGGTGTGTGAACAGACAACTAACACACAAACCCACTCCTGGAATAAATGCTGCTGATGCTGGCATCTTTGATGACTTGGGACTTCTAACATGCCTGGCTTCATGATCCAATACTACCTACAGATGTTTTTTTTTTTTTTCTCTCTCTCTCAGTCTCTGCTGGGTTTAAGGTCATAGTTCCAATGCACCGGTCACAATGGCTTATGTCTCCAAACCATGTGACAGTGCACACTTCTCTTTGCCATGTTCTTCTCCTTAGGAACTTTGGGAATCCTCAGAGGTTTATATCTGTAAACCATCTGAAGAAGAATGAATTTTAAATATAAATAAATACTGCCTAAACCCATCATACTCTGACTGTAGAATTCCAAAGACAAGGGACTCCTTAAAAACAAGGCAGGAGGCTGAGTGTTGGTGGTGCACCCCCTTAATCCCAGCATTAGGGAGGCAGAGGCAGGTGGATATCTAAGTGGAATATGTGAATGCAAGGCCCTTCAGCACATTTGTCCTGTTGAAGCATTGTGTGTATATGTGTTTGTGTGGAGGTGGAGGAGGGCTGTGTGTGTGGCCATCTATGCGGAAGCCAGAGGTCAACCTCCGCTGCTGCACTTTAGGGACCATCTGCCTTGGTTTTGTTTTTGTTCTTAATAGAGTTTATGTGTACAAGTGTTTTGTTTACACGTAGGTATGTGAACCATGTGTCTGCTTGGTGCTGTTGGATCCCCTGGAACTAGAATTACAGTTTGTGAGCTACTGTGTGAGTTTTGGAAACTGAATCTGGTCCTTTTCAAGATCAACTAGTACTCTTAACCACAGAGCCTTCTCTCCGGCCTCCTGTTCTGTATTAGGAGACAGGCTCTCTCAGCCTGGAGCTGTCATTGTGGAGGCTGGCTGGCCAGTGAAGCCCAAGGACCCTCCTAGCTCTGACTTTCCAGCACTGGGATTGCCAAATACAGCATTCCACCTTCCCATTGAGGACCACACACACAGTATGTGCCTGGGCTTCCTTGTTGAGTTCTGGGGAAGGAACTCAAGTTCTCCTGCTTGAACAACAAGCATCTTCCCAAACTGAGTCACCTCACAGCCCTAGTCTGGAAAGCAGATCTCTAGGCCTGACCCCATGATCTACATTTAGTCCTGAGAAGTTTTTCAGACCCTTCTGATTTGGATTTGTAGAGCAGCCAGTGCCTGGATCATAGTCTAGAAAGATCTTCACCCAATGCACTCAAAGTCAACTCCATCTGCTCGCTCTTAACATTCCCGTGTATAGAAACCAAAAGAAGTTGAAATCTCCGGAATGTTAATCCAACTCTTCTCAGACTTTCTTTTGTTAAAATTGGCAGTCGAGCACGTAGGGCAGACTGCAGGAATGCTTTGTCTGTGCCAAACTGAACTACTTTCATTTTGCTCCATCTTCATCAGGTAATTTTT
>CACVCL010019948.1:0-94042 GCA_902729485.2 Mus minutoides | reverse complement strand
GGCTAGGTTTGTGTCAACTTGACACAGCTGAGGTTATCACAGAGAAAGGAGCTTCAGTTGGGGAAATGCCTCCATGAGATCTAGCTGTGAGGCATTTTCTCAATTAGTGATCAAGGGGGAAGGGCCCCTTGTGGGTGGGACCATCTCTGGGCTGGCAGTCTTGGGTTCTATAAGAGAGCAGGCTGAGCAAGCCAGGGGAGGCAAGCTAGTAAACAACATCCCTCCATGGCTTCTGCATCAGCTCCTGCTTTCTGACCTGCTTGAGTTCCAGTCCTGACTTCCTTGGTGATGAACAGCAGTATGGAAGTGTAAGCCAAATAAACCATTTCCTTCCCAACTTGCTTCTTGGTCATGGTGTTTGTGCAGGAATAGAAACCCTGACTAAGACAATCCTCATCTTTGTCTTCCTCTTTTTCCTCCTCTTCCTCATCCTCTTCATCTGCCTCCTCATTTTTCTCTTCCTTCTTTTTCTTGCTCTTTTCAGCATTGACCACCCTGTCTTTCGCTGCATCAGGTTTTTAGCTCTGTAGGCAGAAATTTCCTTGTCGTACTTCTCCTTCATCTCGGCAGCCTTCTTCTCATAGGGCTGCTTGTCATCCGCTGCAGTGTTGTTCCACATCTCTCCTAGTTTCTTTGCAACATCACCAATGGATAAGCCAGGATGCTTGCCTTTGATTTTGGGTGGTTCTCAGAACAGAACAAGAAGAAGGCTGAAGGAGGCCTCTTGGGTGCATTGGGGTCCTTGAATTCATTCTCCCCTTTGGAGGGGGATGTTATAACGAACCTTGTCAGCTTTGGTCTTCCACCTCTCTGAGCACTTCTTGGAGAACTCTGAGAAGATGAGAGAAGCCTCTGGGTGCTGCTTTTTGTGCTCCAGCCGGCCGGTTTGCACAAAGAATGCATATGAGGACATTTTGCCCCTCAGCCTCTTAGGATCTCCTTTGCCCATATTTAGTTGATTTTTCTTTGCGAGGCGCAGAGTCATCCAGTACCCATCCAGCTCTTGCTTGCCCCGGTGCTGTCTCTATGGAGCTCAGTGTACTGCAGTCTATAATTTCAGTATTTTATTTAAAGAATGAACAGTGACTGAAACAAGATCCTCATTTAGTTCAGCTTCTACTAAGAAGAAACCTTCATGTAAAGCAGTGGTTCAGCCTGTGGGTCACAACCTCTTTGGCAAACCTTTATCTCCAGAACTAATTACATTATTATTCATAACCATAGCAAAATAATAGTTGTGAAATAGCAATAAAAATAATTTTATGGTTGGAGGTCACTACCACATAAGGTACTGTATGAAAGGGTCACAGTAGGAAGGATGAGAAGCCGTGATGTAAAGGGACAATGTGGTGAGGTAGGCAGGTGTGAGGCGCTTGGTAGTGCAGGTGGACATGGGGATGATTTTGTCAGCTCCTGCTTCGTCCACCTGCAGCCTGTTCTAGAGTCACATCTGAAAGATTTCCAGTTTACATATATAGACATACTAATTCACCAGTTCACAGAGTCAAAATTTCACTACCCAAGTGAACATTGTTTCGAAAGTGCAAACATCAGGTCTAACCTTATCATCTTCACCAAGTAAAATTGAGTATCAGAGAGGAAATGTCCTCATGTCTTTCAGGTTTGCAAGGCTGTTCCTTTGTGTTACTTCTCTACTTGTATAGCCATGGACACATCTACTTTTAGAATTTAGTCTCCTTAAGACCCCTGCTTGATTATCAGTAAGGCTTCTGTCTGCTCTTGATTTTGAGTCTGCCATTCCCTAGCACTGAGGATGTTCAGATGCCTTACTGCAATAGTTTTACTCACCATCACTCTGTTGTGGATATCAACAGAGGAATTTAGGGGTACTCTGTATCCCCCTCACACTTTAATTAACATAACATTAGGGTGTTATGCTATAACTTCAATCACACAGAACTATTTAATGGATTCATGTCCACCTCTTGGCAATGCCCGTGTCCATGTGACGATCTTAGCCTGGCTTGGAGGAGCCCCTGGAGGAATTTTAATGGTGATCATTCATAGTGATCATGCCAGTGATAATGGCTAGATTAATATATCCATGTACACAGACACACACACACAGACACACACACACATATGCACACACACACACACACACACACACACACACACACAGAGAGAGAGAGAGAGAGAGAGAGAGAGAGAGAGAGAATGAGTTGTACGGATGGTTCCACTTGGATGTGCTCCCTTCCCCATCCTTGTTATTTCAGACTCAACATACATGAAGCCAAGCTTACAATATTCCATTCCAAGCTACGTATTTCTCCTCATTTTTATGGGGCAAGGATTATTAAATTTTTTAATTGATAAGAATTATTAAATATTCCTGGGCTGTGATGTGGTGTTTGTACGGCAAATACAACAAAACCAGACACAATCTAGGGGAATTGTCAAGCTAATTACACACCACCATCTCACTAACTGTCTTTCTGTAGTGAGAACATTTAAATCTTTTGGCAGTTTTGAAATCTGTGCTATTATTATCACCAGTGGTGACCACACTGTTTTATAGATCTCTGGGACGTTTTCTTCCCGTCTAATTGGAATCAGTACCCTTTGACGACTACATCCCCATTCCCCAGCCTCTACCCACCCCCAGGCTCTGGGAATCAGCACCCTACTCTCTGCTTCTCAGAGTTCAACATTTTAGGTTGCTCATAAAAGCGAGATCATGTGGTCCTTGGCTTTCTGTGCCTGCCTTGTGTCACTTAGTTAATGCCCTCCAGGTTTGTCCACCCTGTCCAAAACTCATTCAGTTTTAGTGCTTTCAAGCCCCACCTCTCACTGTCTAGGCAGGGACTGGAGTTTAGGCAGCCAGGTCTCTTTACTCATTGTTGTGTCTCTAGGACCTGTCACATTTGAGAGAAGGACGGACTGAAGTTGAGCAGTTGTCTATTCTTTCAACACATGCTGGCTTGAAGCTCTGGGAGAAAAGATTCTATATGGAAACTGGCTTGGCTGTATGGAGGCCTCAGAAATGACAGCTGTAAATCAGTGATTCAAGAGAGCACCAAGTCAGGCAAGCTAGGTTTAAACACTCCGAATTCCTGTGTTCCAACACGGAGGGCAGGCAGTTAGGAAGCTTTAAGAGGCAATTGGTGGAGGTGTGAAGTCCAAGTTGTGTAATGCTTTAGGCACAAATCAATTTCCAGCAACAGGATGCTTCTAACTATAACGTTGGTAAAAGTTTTGAATAGCTTGTGGTAGTGGCTGCAGGTAAGGAGACAGAGATGTGTGTGTGTGTGTGTGTGTGTGTGTGTGTGAGAGAGAGAGAGAGAGAGAGAGAGAGAGAGAGAGAGAGAGAGAGAGAAGAGGAGGAGGAGGAGGAAGAGGAGGAGGAAGAGGAGGAGGAGCGAGCAAGCACATGTGCAAGCCAGAGGAGGCATCCCTTGAGACAGGGTCACTCACGGAGCTTACTGGTAGCCAGTTAGTGCCAAATGATCCACCTGCCTGTGCTCTTCATAGCACTTGGCCTAGTTGGCCATCATTGGGAGGAGAGGCCCCTTGGTCATACAGACTTTATATGCCCCAGTACAGGGGAACGCCAGGGCCATTATGTGGGAGGGGGTGGGTAGGGGAGCAGGGCGGGGATGCGGGAGGGTAAGGGGAAATTTCTGGATAACATTTGAAATGTAAATGAAGAAAATATCTAATAAAGAGAAAAAAAACCCAAACAAACCTTTAATTGGAGAAAAGGCACAGTTTGACTTGACTACTGAATCCAGTACAGTGTGCGCTCAGGTGGAGCAGAAGGCTTAGTTTATGCCTCTGAAGCCTGCGGAAGCTGAATCTCATAGTTACCGTGTACAGCAGCTTTCTATGTTATGTAGAGAAGGTGAGAAATATGGAAATGAGTATGGCCTAAAGTGGTCATGTTTTGTGCTAGCAAAATTGTGGGTTTGAGTATTTGTAACTTACTATCACGACTTCTGTTAACCCTTGCTAATGGTCTAGTCTTTTCCCTTGCTTCCTGAGCATTTCTTTTCTTTTCTTTTTTCTTTCTTTTTTTTTTGTAGAAGTTTCCAGATTGTCTCACTTTGCTTAATCATCCACTAGAATTTTCTCCTTCAAACTTCAAGTGTTTATCAGAACTATACTCCTGACGTAGTTTCTGTTCAATCTGAGCCAATTATAATACACAACAAAACTTGGTCCTGCTTATTGTGTTTCCTGTGAAAGAATGGGTGGGTTTTAACACCAATCTCTTCTTGGGCATAGGCAAAGCAAGTAGCTACCTCAGGCCATGAAAGCAACTCAGAGAAAACACAGCAAAACAAGTCTTACCCAGTGTCCGGATAACTGTGTTACCTGAGGCCTGACAAACTTATTTGTTTTTTAAAAGACTTCTAAAAGATTCATTTATTTTTATTTCATGTGCACAAGCATTTTTCCTGCATGTATGTGCACCACACGTGTGCCTGGTGCCAATGGAGGTCAGAAGAGGGCACCAGATACACAGAACTGGAGTTACAGATAGCTGTGAGCCACTATGTGTGTGCTGGGAAGTGAATGCTGCGTTGTAAGAGTGGCAAGTGTTCTTAACCACGGAGCAATCTCTCCAGCCTCTTATTCATTCTTAGAAGAAGTTATGGCTGTAAGTCTTCTTTTCATAGTCTAGTTGGATGAAATATTTCAGTAGCCAATGCTATGTTTAACTAATTCCTCTTACAAGCGTGAATATTTATTCAGTTAATTATGTATGGACAGGCAAATTACTCATTATAATAGAAAAAGTTTTTTCTTTTTTCTTTTTTTTTTTTTTTTTACATTTAAGGAAAAAAATTGGTGTTGACTGGGTAGACTTTTAACTCTCAGAACACTGGGGCGTTTGCAGGGTTCTGTGCACTCCAGCTGGGCATGTGAAGAGTCTCTCAGGATTTTAAACACTCCTGGTTATGAAAACAAATTTTCATCTGTATTTTTTCAAGCTGTCTCCTTACATACAGCACTACAGGAAAAAAAAATCACCATTACCGCTTTTAACTGCCTGATTGCTTGAGAATTAATTGGTTCAGCACCTGGGCAGGAAGCTATTTTGGCAGAAACTCTATTTTTCTTCAAGTTCTAGCCGTAAAGTTCTGGATAGTGAATTGTAATCAGGGGCTCATTTTTAAAAACTACAGAGCACACAAGAATACTAATGTGTGACTTGAAGAAACTACAGTGCACTCGTTAGGAATGAGGAAAGTTCATACTCTCCAGAAGTTCATAGGTGGGATAGATGTGGATATCCGCATGGCCTTTGGTGGTAACATGGGCCACAGCCATTGACACAGACCCCCTGCTTCTGCATGGCCATAGACCCAGATGTGTCCCACAGTGGCAGCATGGGCCAGGGCTTCACCATGGCCTCAGGCCATGGCATCAGAAGCTACTTGCATCAGGCTGTTCCTCACTACCCTCAAGTCTCCAGTTTGCCTCTCTTCATTGGCGCTTCTCTTTCTCGCCCATCCATTCACCACATACCTGCATGTTGTAGTGTGTGGGCAAACCATAGGACAGGCAGGCCTCTGGATGTCTTCCCCACACCCCATGCCTCATGGTGGTAGGCAGGCTAGTGTCTTTTAAATATGGCCACTCATGCTTCTCAACATCTTGGATGTTGTTGTCCTATCTCTTATACAATTACTATATTAACTTATGATGGCAAATCTTCTCTATGATGGCAGTGTTCAGGACAAGTTCTCTCTCACTTCAAGCAGATGGGAGAGAGGTCAGATGGCTAGCTCAGGTGAAGGCAGAGCTGCAGGAAAGGTACCTGGGCACAATGAGGATTTAAGGCTGTGCTGGACTTTGAATTGGGATCCTGGGCCTCTAGAAACAGGACATGGGATTCCTTTTCAATTCCTTTGGCTATTGAGCTGCACGTACTGAGGACAGAGCACACATGAGGCTGGGGGTTCATGACAGTTGTGTGCTTATGCAAATGGAGGACAGATGTCTGAGAAAGTTCACCTCAAAATTCATTGCCCATCAATGTTGTCTATGGGCAAACACATTATAAACTCACACAGGACTAACTGCTGCCATGAACTGAGCAGAGGTCTAACTGTTACCATAGTTCAGCAGGTGCACTTGCCCCAGCTTCTGTGAGGAGCATCATTCTCTCCTCCCGTGTGCAGCTTTCTCATCGCATTGCTTTCTCTGCCAAGGACAAGTCTCATTCTGAATGGTGACATTCAGTCTTAGCTTCATTCTAGAGTTTTGCTATAGACTGATTCCAAAACCCTTTTTAAATTTCTCATATTAGAACGTAAACGAACCAGGCATATATACTTGGTTTTCTTCTTTGCTATTTATTTATTTGTTTATTTATTTATTTATTTTTGTAAATATTTTTATGTCTTTAAGGTACATAAGATGATGTTTGGTATATGTTAAGTTAATGAAATAATTGCAGTAAAGCAAACTAACATATTCATCTCCTCCCAGACCTAATCTATCTTCCTTCCTTCCTTCCTTCCTGCCTTCCTTCCCTCCTTCCTTATTTTCCTCTTCCTCTCCATCCCTCCTTCTCTCCTTCTTTTCCTTTTCTATCTCAGTGAAAACTGAAATCTGCTTTGAGGAAAGTTCTCAGTATATCTAGGACACACACCACTGTAGCTGTCGCACTATGCATCTAGCCTTTCACCCTTCATAATTGCAATTATGCTCGCATGATTCTCTCTTGCTGCTGCTTGGAGTTGAAATTCACTCACTCTTACTAATATGTATTTCTTTTCTGAATAGACCTTAATTTATCTGTCTTTTTTTTTTTTGTTGTTGTTGTTGTTGTTAGTCACGACTTCTTCTGAGAGAAGGTAAATGAAAAGCAAATATTCTAAAAAGGAACCGCGTGTAGGATGGATGAGAACACTGCTCACACCTAACTGTGCTTATCTTAGTATAAGAATTTGTTAGTTTCTGTCAACTTGGCAGAAACTAGTCACATGGGAAGAGGGCACTTCATCTGGAAATTGCCTGTATGTGATTGGCCTGTGAGCCTGTCTGTGAGATTTTCTTTTTAAATTAATGATTAATGTGGGAGGGCCAATCCACCATGGGCAGGTGGTCCTGAGTTGTGTGAAAAAAGCAAGCTGAACCAACCATGGGAGGTAGACCAGTAAGCAATGTTCCTCTAGCTGCTCCAGTTCCTACTACCACACTCCTGTCAAGCCTTGGCTTCCCTCAGGAATGCAAGGTAAGCCAGATAAACCTGTTCCTTGTCTAGGTTGCTTTTGGTCCTATCTATCACAGTAACAGAAAGCAACTGGAAACAATTGGGGATATTTTTGTCCTTTGACTTTCCAAGGCATTGTTCTGAAGTCCTAGTACTGAGCTGATGGATGGAGAATTTTGATGCTAGTTAAGTTCTTCGTCTATTAGTGGAGACCCGTGTCACTCGGAAGCCTGTGTTCTTCCCTTTGACCATAGGGTTCTGGGATTTCACGATGATGTGTTTGGGTGGGCAGGTTTATTGTCATCCACCATGGTGGGCATGTGGCTTTCTAAATTTGGAAACTTCTCTTTTGTTTCTAGAAAGCATTCTTCAATGATGCCCTTCCTCTCTGCTCTCCTCCTTCTGGAACTGTTATTGTTGGGATGGAATGGTGGATTTCCAAGGACATTCCTCATATTGCCTTTTCTCTTTCCTTTATCTTCCATCTTTTGATATTTTTGATGTGCTTTCTGATTTTTCTCAAAATTTCCTACCAAGTTTTAATTTTTTGTTTGTTTTACTAGGCTGTTAATTTCCAAAAGCTGTTCACTCATTATCTGAATATTTCTTGCAAAAAAAAAAAACCTAAAAAAAAATAGTGACCTGTTCTCATTTAATACATTTAATATCTTTTCTCATCTTTTCGATGACGTCATGCTGATTTGATCCCCTCTTTACTTTCTGCCAGCTGCACTTCCCAGGTCAGCACTGGACCCTTATTTTAATTTTATCTTGTTTTTTGTTTTTGTTTTGTTTTTAAGGCAGGAGTTCTCAGACTCCCACGTAGCTTCAGGTAATCTTGAATTCCTGATCCTCTTCTTGCACTAATTACCCAAGAGCTGGGGTTGCAGGGGACACACATTGTAGTAACCTTGAGAGGTTCCTTCTTCCAGCATCCCCTGTAGCTGACTGACATCTGCCTAGTGAATGCAGCAGTAGGGCTCTGAAAAGCTAATGAACCCTGTGCTCCTAGTTGGGTCTTACTGATGGACTTTGCTGCAGAGGGACTTCCGGGTTATTGGACACCTTTATGATAGTATCTTCGGCTCTTTGTTCCTGATATGGTTAGATTACTCAGGGAGGAGTATCAGTCTTCAGGGTGGAATTCTGTGCCTGGCAGCTGATATCCTGGGAGACAAGTAGAAACAAAAGATCAGAAATTTCTGTATTCAGAGTTTCAGATTTTGCTGAAAGTCTTTGTCCACTTCCCATATCATCTACTCTGAATTGCACGTGGAATTTTGAAGTTCAGAGTTTTAAAGAACTTCTCCATAAAACAAAGATCTAATATAATGTTTACACGAAGGGAGAGGAGTAGTCTACTACTTTCTAAATGACTACCTAACCCAAAATTTCAGGTTTTATATCCCATCCCCAATGCTGGCTGTTTTCTAGAAATACCAGCTGTCCCCAGTTCTTGAGACATTTGGTTGTCCTACATTAGACTGTATCAGTCAAGGCCCTCCAGCTGTCACGGTCCTTTCCCAGATCTGTATGCATTCCCACACTGACCATACACATGCATTCTGACCCCTGTTTCTTGTTGTTCTTACATGTCATTTGCCTTCCCTTTTTCCATCCCCTGCTTCTTCCCCCTCCCCTTTACCCTCACCCAACTGCTTCAGTTTCATACCCAGTAACAAAAGGATCATCAAAGGGTATTCATGGATGAGGAAAGAAAATGTTGGCTTTTATTTTGACTAAACTTCAGAAAAGAGTTCCATAGTGTTTTAGAGTTCCTGAATTTGGAGGGTCGAATGATGTAGCATTTAACATGGTTGTTGGCAATTTTGTCTTTCATTTTTTTGATGATGCTGAGGAGAAAGGGGAAGGAAAGGGGAAGGGGATAAACAAACCTATAATTAGCCCGAATCTTAGAAATAAACAAAACTTAATGTTATTGTTCTGTGCAGTGTTTCTGACATAGAGAGTAAAATAAAATGAAACAAAGATCCACCCTGGGTGTAGGAATGGCCGTTCACTGCTCAGTTTTCAACTGAAAGTTGGAGTCGAAAAGGAAGAAAGTGTCCCGAGTGTCAAAGGCACAAAGCCTGCAGAGTTTCAGCTGAGGGGTGAAGTGGAGGTGGAAGAAAGCAAACTCTGAGGTTGGACGAGTAGTTCTGGATAAAAGAATAAGAAAGTTCTCCGGGGACCAAGTCAGCGGTAAGCCAAAATTCTAACTTCTGTTCTTTTCCAAGTTGAGAGATGCTGCTGCGCACGCGCTCTGGACTGGTTGGCTAAAAAGCCTTTCTTTGCCTGCCAACCCATCGCCTGCCTGTTTAAAGATCAAGCTGTAGAAGAGATCCAGTTATGGGCTTTTGAAAGAAAGAAAAGCAGCTAAGAAAAGAGGGAGCCAGGAAGGGTATAGTTAGTTAAACTTAACAGTTGATCGGAAATAACCTCAATCCAGGTTTTGGCTGGACTTACAGCTGGTGAAAGGAACCGGGAGAGTGTTGCCACTAAGGAGTTGCTGGGGAGGACTGCAGTGAGCCTGCTGGCTAAGAGCCTGAAGGCTTTCCCACAGCTTGCTTTTCTCCGAGTCCGGCTGGAGTGGAGATACAGTCTCACTTTCAGCTTTCTCGGGTGGCTGTGCCACCATGTAAGCCATGTGATACTGGCCATAGTATCACAACATAGCCAATGTACTTGTAACCTCAAATTAAATTCTTGTTGTGCTCTGATAGTCATCTGTAGTCATGTGAATGAGCTGAACAGTGAAAAAAATTGAGAAGACACTGTGCTAATGTCTATTTAGGTAGAACAAATTGTTGATGGTGGCAGTGATGGTGGTGGTGGTGGTGGGTGGTGTGTATGAGAGAGTGAAAGAGTTAGTTTTTCATTTTCTTTTCTGAAAAATGAAGAATAACCCCTAAAGATTTTTTTTTTTGGATGGGGAAGTAACTCTGTTGCTTTGGTTCAAGCCTTTTGCTGCCTCTAGATGTTACAATGTTGTTTTAGATGATGCTTTATATTCAATGCTCTTGATGCCTGACTTTCTTCTGTGCAATCTTGTGAAGCTGTGGTAGACAAAGGTCTGCCATTTTTCAGCATGCTGCATTTTCTAGAAAGCTACGGGGTGTTTGCTTTGTGGTACCCAAAAAGGTAGCACTGGAATCTTCAAGTAAAAGTCTAAAATGACAAGAAAAATAACTTTGGCTGAGCATGTAAAAGTAGATCATGAGCCAAATAATGCAGGTCTCCATGGTGACTCTTCCTATAGTTGATCAACATAGTAGAAAGATTTTATAAAACGTTTTACCTGGTGTTCCTCACATGCTGGGATATAAGAGGATTCCTAGAAACAGAGACCATTCCTTTGGCAAACAGTTGTTGAGGGTTACAAATAATGAAAACTAGGTCTTTCAAGCAATATTTTCATCAGAGTCACTGAGAGCATCTAAATATCCTCAGGCTTGATGGTGTAGCGAGAGTTTTGGTTTCTTAAAAAAACCCAGTTATGTTATGTGAATATGTTTTTGCTTTAATCCCAGGTGTGGGATATGGGGCTGCCTCAGTTTGTCTACAGCCATTAACTACAATTGTCTAGTGCTCTATTGGGACGTGACTTTTGCCAGCTGCAAATGGTTGAATTCTGGGGACTCTTGAGATGGTATAAATTCGAGAGCCCTGGAAGGCCAGCAGCAGCTGCTGCTCCCTCCTGCCTGCTGCAAGCCCCCCACTCATTGTGCCCAAGCTGCTGTTGCATTTGCTATTGCTGTATTGCTGGACTTCTGAATGTTCTGATGACAAAGATTGGCTTTGCCCCAAGAAACACAATGACCCTAATCATCAAGAAGTAGTCTATTTTGTTGGCTGAAAGATGTCTATGCCTCTTTTCCTCTCTAACCTTCTTTGTCTCTTATCTAGTATTTGGAGGTTGGAAGGGATTAGGAAAGAATAAGGCTAGAATAAGGGAGGTAGAGGTATAAGAACATAATAAAATGCCCTTCCCTCATTGCTAACATGATGGTGTTTCTCCTATGGGAGATTATCCTTGCACTAGAGTTAATTGTAATAGAGTTAGATTACAAACCACAGCTCACCATCACATTCCCTCAATGTTTAAAGAGTCCTCTGCATGACTGCTTCTTAACTCTTTTATATAGTATGACTTTAAAAACATATTTGAAGGCCCCTTCCTCCTCCTTACCACAAGAACTAGGTCCATTGTTGCCCACCACCCGAGAACTGCAAGCTGTGCGCTCACTAGTTCCCACTTGGACTTTTACAATCAGAGATGACAGCAATGGCCTCAAAATGGAGGGCTACTGCATCTTGGTATTCTCACCCAGTATATGCAAGATACTGGCAACATTATCATCATGCAATGCTTTGGATGCAAAGCCACCAGCATGCCCAACGAACACGGAGTGCCTGAGCGACTATGTGAATGTGAATGTGGGTTAATGGTGGTGTCCCTTAAGCTTGGGGCTTGGGTCTCTGGACGAGGTGGGAGTTTTAACTGTGTGCTCCTCACGCTGTTGCCGGGTGGGCGTTGGGCTGTGTGAAGCCTTGGGACTCCTCTCCAGGGGTGGGGAAGCACAGTCTGAGGTCCCAGGGAGACTGCCAGAGTTGGCTCTCAGACTCTTGGGTACCCCAACACCAGTGGATACTGTGGAAGAGCTGAGAACTGAGTGCCCCCCACTCCCTGCAGGCTGGATCTAGCCCAGGGCCAAAAGGAAGAGGGCAGGAGGAGAGATTTCTGGACTCACAAGACCAAGGGCCTCTTCTCTCATTGATGTCCTACAAGGACATCCTCTGCTGCATATGTGGCTAGAGCCATGGATCCCTCCATGTATACTCTCTGGTTGGTGGTTTAGTCCCTGGGAGCTCTGGGGGTATTGGTTGGTTCATATTGTTGTTCCTCCTATGGAGCTGCAAACCTCTTCAGCTCCTTGGGTCCTTTCTCTAGCTCCTCCACTGGAGACCCTGTGCTCAGTCCAATGGATGGCTGTGTGCATTCACCTCTGTATTTGTCAGGCACTGGCAGAGCCTCTCAGGAGACAGCATTATCAGGCTCCTGTCAGGGAGCAGTTGTTGGCATCCACAATAGTGTCTGGGTCAGCTATATGGTCAGCTATATCTCCTGGGCATATACCCAGAAGATGTTCCAACTTTTAATAAGGACACATGCTCCACTATGTTCATAGCAGCCTTATTAATTCTTGAGTGTCAAGGATCTATATTGAGAGGCAATAAGAAAATATTCATGGAGACGTCATCTTTAGTGAGTAGAAAGGCCTTTAGTTAGGCTCTGTAATGAAGAATAGAAGATTGAAACAAACATGTTTTAAGCTAGCTGTTGCTGATGGCTACGGTAACTTCTGTCTTCTAACTTTGGTTCAGCCCTAGGAGGAAGGTAGAGAATGTCTAATGCTTCATTACAGAGATGTATCTATGTGGATGAAAAGGTAAGGGACAGTGTTATGTCCCATTGCTTCATTGGCCATTTGGGCTACTTTGATCCCAGCCTTTTGTCCTGGGTAGAATCCACTCAACTGTGTCTTTTAGGCCTTGGGAGCTCTACACTTGAAGTATGAAGCAGTAGATACAACTCTAGCTCATAGAGAATTAACAAACTTGGGGTGAGGCTGAGAAGTTTCACAGGAGAGTGATCACTCAAGGTGCATCATGGACATGCATACTCAGGGAACCAGCAACCTTTCACATCCTTGACTCTAGGCACCATAGATGAGTGGTTACGAAAAAGAGGTCTGTGATCCCACTTTCTGAAATTGCAGTTCCAACTCGGCTCAACATTTATGTGACGATTCTTATTTGCAATCATCTACTCTGTCAGAATTAAATTCTAGGGTTTAATCTAAATGTCTGTGTATATCCAACACCTGCCGCTTATGGGTAACACTTTAGTGTATTGCCTGACATGTGACAAGCATCTAGTAAATGTTTCGTTTTTTTGTTTTTCTAGATGAAACTGATGAACTTGAAAGTGTACATCTTGATAATTATAAGAGTTATTGAAGGAGATGGTAAAATATTTCATGATAAACATTATGCACAAGCTGGCATCATTCTGAGATACTTCCAGTCAACCATTCTGGACCCAGTGATGGGACGGGGTTATAGGCTCTTTTGTGGTTCTTTTCAGTTTTCTTGGCCAATGACTGCCCTTCTCTCTCTGTGGATGCCTCATTCATTGATTATCTTTCCCCGTTGTCCACTTACTGTTTCACTGGTTACTTTTGATGGAGGAAAAAATATTGGACTTTGAAGAAAGTATATAAGCTTTTAAACTGAGCTCCCTTCTCTCCAGAATCCAGCTAGCTCTAACAATTGTTGGGTGCTTTTAGATTTTTATAATGGCTGTGGAATAGTTTGATTTAAATGGATTGAATCTACTTTATGAATAAATTGTACTCTAAAGATTCATATCTAAATTAATTGGCTGGAGATTTTACTAATCTTTTCACAAACATTATAAATGCACTTTTAATTTTTAGGCCAGCCTGGTGGAGTATTCCTAATGGAAGTTCTCAGTGGCCACACACTGTATTCTAGGTTCTGGAAACTGGAGGCCTCTGATACAGATGGAAGGGTGTGGGGAGAAATGGAAGGTTTCACCTTATATGGTACAATATTGACTCCATTAGAATTTCTAAACCATGCATTTTTGGAGGGTGACTGTCATAGCATCTTTTGTATACCCTGAATACTTCCCAGTACTCTTACTTAAACTGTGAAACACTAGTGGGTTGCAGGATTAAGTTATCTGGCTCTTGTAAAACTTACAGAATTCACATACAACTTCCTAACCACCAAGTATTTTAAAGAGAAGTATTAATAAGTGTGTTGTCAGACAAGTAAAACAAGGAACCTCAAGAATTAAAATTTCCCCAGGAATTCCATACTGGAGGCCCTGGTTCCAGGCATGGGAGAAACTTGCCTTTCAGGAAGCTATTTCTCACAGTCTGATGAGTCTTCAAGAGAGACTGGAGACAAGGCAGTGTGCCAGTGGTGACTGAGACCACTCACTGACCAGGAACACTTGGCTGTATCTACCCCATCCCTTTATGTAAAGCTAAATTTCAAGGCAATACACAGAAGATAGATTTGGATCCACTGGGCCCATTTATTTGTTCCTCTTCCTAACTAATGATGCCACACTGAGTAAGTCTTTTATCTCTGATTTTTTTTTTTTAAAAATTGGGTATTTCCTTTATTTACATTTCAAATGTTATCCCCTTTCCAGGTTTCCCTCCCTCCCAGAAACACCCTATGATATCCTCCCCCCCCTGCTTCTTTGAGGGTGTTCTTCCACCCACTCCCACCTCCCTGCCCTTGATTCCCCCATACTGGGACATCTATGGAGCCTTCATAGACACAAGGGCCCCTCCTTCCACTTATGTATGACAAGGCCATCCTCTGCTAAATATGCAGCTGGAGCCATGTGTGTACTCTTTTGTTGATGGCTTAGTCCCTGGGTTGCTGGTTGGTTGATATTGTTTTTCTTCCTGTGGGGTTACAAATCCCTTCAGCTCCTTCAGTCCCTTCTCTAACTCCTCTATTAGGGACCCTGCACTCAGTCCAATGGTTGGCTACGAGCATCCACTTCTTATTTGCTTTGGTCCTTCTTAGAAGGAGAACAGAATACTCACAGAAGCAAATATGGAGATAATGTGTGGAGCAGAAACTAAAGGAAAGGCCACCCAGAGATGGTCCCACCTGGAGATTCATCCCACATACAGTTACCAAACCCAGACACTATTGTGGATGCCAAGAAGTACATGCTGAAAGGAGCCTGATATCTCTGCTTCTCACAATGACTTGATTTTTAAGTACTGAGCTTCAGATGAATGGCTGATCCTAACTTGTGACTGGCAGAGTCCCGGCTTTGACCCTAAAAGCTTCAGGAATTCGGGGCTGTTTTGCAAATGTTGTAAATATTCTGTGATCTTAAATTGAGTAGGAAGAGAAGTGTGATTTGGTTCCTTTCTTCTCTTTTAAAAACAAAAATGATTAAATCTCTTAATCTAGGCTTACAAACTGTGCTGTGTAATCAAGAACAGGAAATCCGTCCTTGAGGACATCTCCGGGTCTTCTAGTTCAATATTAAAAACACCTGCTCTCAATGAGTCTATAGTGGACCTTTATTAGGGCAGATATTTCTAGTCTTGCTAAAGCATATCCCCATGGTACTGAGAAGCAGAAAAAAAATGAGTGCGCAGGTCATGGTTAATAAAAGGCTGAAAAGAAATGAGAATGAACTACCTGTTTCTGTAATGTTAGAGAACTGGTCATTTCCTATTCCGTCTTTAGTCTGGTCATTTTTCTCTCATTGCTTCCTCTGACACAGCTTGACTGCCAGGACCATTCTCAAATACGCATGCATGAAATTGACTGCTCCTGTAGGAAGTCCAGCAAAATGGTGATGGAAATCCTCTGGTCTTCGGCACTAATCCACCAATCTTAGACTCTCTCTCAAACTTTGTTCATTTTACGAACTTAAACTCCCCGCACTTAGTTGATTAATTTTCCTGAAACTGAAACTTAGGTGTAGCATGTGAGGATCTGAATGGATGTTTTGCCCACCCCCCTTTTTTTATTTAATTGTATGTGTTTGGTATGTGCATGTGATTATGCAGGTGCATGAGCCCATGTGCGCCCAGGCAGAGGACAGAGCAGGACACTGGGCATCCTTTACCACTTTGCATTATAGGTTTGAGATGGAGTCTCTCACTGAGCCAGAAGTGTGTTGTTAAGGCTAGTCTAGGCTGATGGGCCAGAGGACTCTCAAGATCCACCTATCTCCACACCCAGCGCTGGGGTGCTTTATCTCAAATGAAAGTCGTGGGGCTGCTATTGTTGACATATTGGAATACAAATATCCCTGGGAACAATTCAAGTAATCTGAGTCTGTCTAGTGTGAGATTCCCCGAGATTTGCATTTCTGGGTATGTGTATCCCTTTGTAGCACTGCGACCTGCAACAAAAAGAAATTGAAAATGTCCAAGTGAGTTTGAATACTGCTCACAAATTCTTGATGTATCTTGTTCTGGCTTATGTATGTATGTATATACATACATACACACACACACACACACACACACACACACACACACACACACACACATATATATATTTACATTCATATAACTTTCTATTTTCTGTCCTATCAGAGAAGCTGAAATAAATGAATATATCCAGACAGAACATTTTTCTAGGAATACACATGCATTTTCACTGTCTCTTATCCCCAGTCAATTTTGAAGCCTTTGAAGAACAATTTCTGTTCATTTCCTCAGATCTCAGCCTCACCATCCTCTGGAGGCTTGCTCTCCCTGCATTCACGAACATCAGCGGAGTCTCAGATGATTGGCTTCGTCTCCTGCAAGGTCAAGGTATGTGCATTACCCTCTATGCCTCTGCAAGTCCAGGACAATGGGGACATATCCACAAAGGTAGTGCTGACGGCTGCAAGTAACACTCTGCCAGCTCCTTTTTTTTTTTGCCTTCGGAGTCGTTCCCTCACTTTGTGCTGTGTGCAAAATTCATTTAGCACTGACCTTTCCATGTGAACCGACAGTAAAGTAGGATTTACACGGTGTGTGCTCCGGTTGGGTCTCTTTCTCCCCTTTGCATATCCTGCCTGAAGTGTGAGTCATGGTCGGTCTCCAATTCCTTTCCCTGAGATCTGAATCAGGCTCTCAGGTTCCTTTTCTCTGTGAAATTTATGTTCTGCTTGCTTCCTGGTTCCCACCCAAAGGCTGGAGACCAAGGGCTGGGTAAGAAATACTTTTGAAAGCAGCGTTGCCCAGCTACATGGTCTGCATGATGTTCAAAATCAGTTTCTTTTTTTAAGCACTGAGGAAGGTGTGTGGTGGGAGGGTGGTGAGGGTGAGGGTGTACAGGGTTTTGCTCTTATGGGAACTCAAAATCTTTCAGAATTCTGGGGAAGGGAGCTGCTGTCTAACCCACTGGGAGCTGTGACAGGGCAGAAATACAAGAACTAAAGAGGATAAACAAATGCTCCAACCCAGAACGCTTCCTACCCCCCTGGTAGAAATAGTCCACTTTAAAAAGCTGTTTCCCAACTCACCTTCTCCAGTCTGCTTTCTGCTTCAAGGCTATCTGTTTGGCTTACAAGGATGGGCTCTGGATCCTTCTTGTTCCAGAAAGCTGAGTGGGAAACCGTCAGGAAACTGGGAAGAAGAAAGGAAGGGAGTGGTCCTATCTCAGGTGGTTTGGACTGGATGATCTTGTTAAGCATCAGGCAGTTTGTCCTCTGTCCTCGGAAGAAGCTGACCTTCTATGACAGCTTTTGGATTCTTGGACTCTCTTTTCCTTTGTTCCTTTGGGCCTAGGGATGGTGGCTGCCCTTCTGTTGTGGTCCCCAGGAGGTCCTCATTGTCCATTGGCATGGCTTTGTAATTGGTCCCACTGTGAATAACTCCTTCTTATCTTTAATTGAACATTAAAAAAAAAACTCTTTTATAGGACTCTGGCTAATATAATTCCTCTTGAATTTGACAGTGGGGTTATTTGGTTAGTAAGCTCTCCCTTGACGGAGTGAAATATATCATAGAAAGGACAGGCCTGTGCTCACACCAAAGTATGAATGATTCACCAGGGTTTAAGGATCCTAGGACTTTTAGTTCAGAGGTTTAAAGGGAGGAGAGGGAATGGGGAGGGGTGGATTGTGACACACTGTGAGGACGAGGGAGTGGAGAGCTAAAAAAAAAAAACAACTGCATAATCCTGCAATAGCTATGGCATAATGAGGGGGACAGAGGCTGCTTGCTGTTGTCCTTTCTCCACCTAAAATCTTTTCTCAGTAACACTGTCCCACCTGGAGCAGCTCTTTTCACAAGGCCTCCCATCATAGCTTCTAAACAAGGAACTTATATGGTTTTCTCAAGGGCACATAGTTAGCAAGGAACAGAGCAGGACATGAATGTAAGTAATTTGACTTTTTAAGTACTCATTTATGTGTTTTGAACTCTGATTAGACATCAGTGGCCTTTGTGTGTCTAGGAAGTTAATGGAGAAACCATTCCTTTGGCAGGAGTCTTATTCTTCAAGCATTTAAACCTGGCTGGGTCCGAGAGTTCAGAAATCTATGAAAACTTACAAGAAAACAACAAAACTCCCAAATTTAGAATCTGTCAACTATATTCAAATACTCCTTGGGGACATTATTTATCATTTTGTAATCGTGATACTTCTTGTAAAGGGACTTGGGGAAGGAACCTGAAGCCACAAAAAATCCCTAGGCCAGATAAAACCTGTGATAAAGAACTCACCAGCAACCAAGCTAGTTATGGAATCAGACACCCGGAACAGAAAACTCTTTACCCTACCAGTAACCCCCTATGCTATATAAGCATCACACTTAGGTATTTTTTTCACAGTTTTCTAGCCGGGTTGTACCAAAAAGGCTGCATTGAAGAGGAGGTGGCTGTGTTAAAGAGGAAGTGGCTGTGTTGAAGAGGAGGCATTAAGTGTTAATGCATAGGTGAGGGAATACTTCTGGGCAAATCTCTAGCATAAACTTCAGGTCATAATCTTGCAAAGTAGCATTGCGATTTGAGTCAGTCAGGTCACTCTCACTTTGCTAGGGAACAGAGTGCTCATCCCCATGGTTGAAAGGCTGCCTGGATTCCAGGTCTGTTTCTTCTGAATGCGCACATCATGGTGAGCTGAGCTGAGCACAGGTCTCCTATGCATCCTGCATACCTCCCAGCACATCAGTGCTGCAAAGAATGAGAACGGGAGATTAATCCACAGCTGGGGCAGACTTCTCCAGGCAGGAGTTCAGAGGTGATGTACAGAGCCTGTTTAGTTCAACAATGGTGAAGCTGCTATTTAATTTTAGCTGAAGCTTGATGATACGTGAACTAGAAAATTTATTAGCTGTAGCAGAAAGCAAGTCTTCCATGCAATTGAAATCTCTGATGTGCTTTAAAGACAACAGCTGCTTTATTAACTTAGTCAATCTATGTGAGTTTTAATCACACCTTAGCCTTCCGGATGATCTTAAAACTAGATGCACACGATAAGGAATGATTGCAATGATCACTGTTTTCAATTTTTTTTTTAAAGCACATATACTTATCATAGACCAGATGTCCATAAGGCTTCTTTACTGAGTGCCTAACTGCTTTGAGAAAGGCCTTTCCACTTCAGTATTACTAAAGCCATTGTCTGAAAGATTTACAAATGAGTAGTAGATAAGAAAAAGCTCATGGGAGCTGGGGAGATCACTCAGTGGTTAAGAGCTCTTGCTGTTCCCAGAGAATATGAGTTCACTTCCCAGCACCCACATCTGGTGGCTCATAGGCACCTGTAACTCTGGTTCCAGGCACCTGATGCCCTCTTCTGGTCTCTCTGACCACCTGCACTCATGTGGCACACAAAGACCGCTCCCCGCAAACACATATAAGTAAAAATAAACCTGTTTTTTGTTTGTTTGTTTTTTTAAGTTCACTTCCAGTTGAGAACACAACAGTGACTGGATAAGGAGAGTCTATGGATAACTTGATAATATAGTTAATAAAAACAGCAATTTAATTATAGTTAATTGTAACAGCAATTTTCACAAGGTTAAGAATGCAGGATATAAGAATGTGGTATATTTACACAATAATATTTACACAATTTATATATAAGAATGTGGTATATTTACACAATGGAGTACTACTCAGCTATTAAAAACAATAAATATATGAAATTCCTAGGCAAATGGATGGATCTGGAGGCCATCATCCTGAGTGAAGTAACCCAATAACAAAAGAACTCACATAACATGTACTCACTGATATGTGGATAGTAGCCCAGAAACCTAGACTACCCAAGATACAATTTACTAAACACATGAAACTCAAGAAGAAGGAAGATCAAAATGTGGACCTTTCACCCCTTCCTAGAATTAAGAACAAAGCACACATTGAAAGAGTTACAGAGATCATGTGTGAAGCTGAATCCAAAGGATGGACCCAATGACTGCGGCTGCCAGGGATCCATCCCACAATCAGCCACCAAACATAGACACTATAGCACATGCCAGCAAGATAGTGCTGAAAGGGCCCGGATATAGCTGTCTCGGGGGGAAACTATACCAATGCCTGGCAAACATGGAGGTGGAAGCTCACAGTCAGCTATTAGATGGAACACAGGGTTCCCAAGGAAGGAGCTAGAGAAAGTACCCAAGGAGCTGAAGGGGTCTTCAACCCTCTAGGTGGAAGAATAACCATGAACTNCAAGGAAGGAGCTAGAGAAAGTACCCAAGGAGCTGAAGGGGTCTTCAACCCTATAGGTGGAAGAATAACCATGAACTAACTAGTACCCCCTGAGCTCATGTCTCTAGCTGCACATATAGAAGAGGATGGCCTAGTTGGCCATCATTGGGAAGAGAGGCCCCTTGGTCATGCAGACTTTATATGCCCCAATACAGGGGAACGCCAGGGCCAAGAAGTGGGAGCGGGTGGGTAGGGGAGCAGGGCCGGGAGGGGGGGGTATAGGGAACTTTCTGGATAACACTTGAAATGTAAATGAAGAAAATATCTAATAAAAGTTGGGAAAAAAAAGAATGCAGGAAAATAGTGAAACTTTGTTCTCACAGAAAGTTACTTACTTCATTGTTTTTTTTTTTTTTGTTTTGTTTTTTTTGTTTTTGTTTTTGTTTTTTGAGACAGGGTTTCTCTGTGTAGCCCTGGCTGTCCTGGAACTCACTTTGTAGACCAGGCTCGCCTCGAACTCAGAAATCCGCCTGCCTCTGCCTCCCGAGTGCTGGGATTAAAGGCGTGCGCCACCACGCCCGGCTACTTCATTGTTTTAAATGAATTCATTTAACCAGCTCCTAGGAATATTTTCTTTACCTTGTACCCAGTATAGCACAACATCATTACATTGTATAATTTCTATTGTACAGTGGACCATGATAAGGTCAAATCTAGAAAAAGGGCTTCTAATCTAGATATTGCTTTATAAACCTTATCTATCATTCTCACCTTGGATTCTCTGCTTGTTTGGGTTTTCTACATAGCTCTTACAGAATTGGGATTTTACTAGTGTCCTTATATGATTCAGTTTCTTTTTTTAAAAAAAGTGAACATTTTTACTCACAGTGTTTTGCATGGATTGAACTATTCACATAGTTAAGACATAATATGTGCTCCATTGGTACCTGTGGAGAGCAGATTCAGTTCCAAGTGAATGTGTAATATTGACATGAACATAGATATGTAAAGGATCCCTCAGATGCATGAGGATGGCAAGACCTTTTCCCTGGTCCAAATATGGATGTAGCTAATGTGTGCAGAAAATATCAAGTATTGCTTCTTCTCCAGTTACTGAAGTCTGATAGAGAACACCTACCAGGATGAGCAAACCCACCTCTTATTCATCTGTATACAATAAGTCTGTGTCTTCACTCAGTTGTATATATGCAAATGCACCGGGTTTCCAGGCTACTGGTGCATCTCCTTCAGATGCTTCCAATCCAAGCTCCTCTGTAGGCATGTCTGTCATTTCTTCATTACCCATTATCCCCATGAGAAGGTCAAGCCCAAAGCCACACAGGCCAAGGCAGTTACTGTTAATGTTTGTCTGTCTGTCTGTATGTCTATCTGTCTGCCTCTCTAGTAAGTGAGCAGAACAGCTTCTGTTTACTATAATGTATATAAAGAAAGTACATTCCCTACCTTATTTAGATATTCAGCATGGAAAGGCTAGCTACAGGCTTTGCCTGGAAAATCAAGGCCCCACAGCTATAAATGTTCCCTGGAGAACATCTGGCCTAGACGTACATTTCATGATCTAAGATATTGGTCTATGTAGAAATAATCCCAGTGAATATGAGCAGCAGAAAGGCTTAGGCCATAGTCCATACTCCCCAAACTGTATGGTCAGACAATGAGTGACAGACAATATTCAGGTCTCTAGCAATGTCTGCCCTGAAGATCTCTGAGCATCAAGAATGTGGGTTATTTTCAAGTTTTTTTTTTTTTTTGTAAACCCCAGTAAGAATTATTCTGAATTCAGCTACCGATTATTTTTGCTTGTTTACATATATATTCATTTAAAGATTTATTTTTAACCTAATGTATATATGTTTATGTGTGTGCATGTTTATGTGAAGACATCATCAATCTTCAGAAGACATCATCTTCCTTTCCCCTCTGTGTATAGGCACCTTTAAATATTTTCCATAATGCTGGCATAATAATGGTCATGTATTGTTTTAGTTTATGCCTAGATTGGAAGGTGTTCATTTTTCCATAAGCTCTTAAGAATAGTCTCACTGGATATTGCAGTTTAGCATATTAGTCAGATTTTTCAGCACTGTAACCAAATATCTGACAGAAATAGTTTAAAGGAGAAAACATTTCTTCTGGTTCATGGTTTCAGTTGATGGTCAGCTGGCTTTGCTTTTTTCTGGGCTGTGGTGAAATAGATCATCATTGCAGAAGGATGTGGCAAGAATCAAATATATTTGCCTCATAGAAGCCAGTAGGGAAGGAGAGAGAGAGGAGAGAGAACAGAGAAATGATATATCTTTCCAAAGCATGGCCCCAGTGATGTATTTCTTCCTCCTACATGGCTACACTCCTATTTTCCATCATCTTCCAACAATATTAACAAATTATGTGTCCATCAAGGGAATAAGAATTGTTTAGGCCGGATCCTTCATGATCTAACCCTCTTCCCAGATCCACCAATTGACAACCAAGCTTTTATTACACAAAAGTGTGGGGACATTTCATATCCAAACCAATACATCTAGATTATAAGTTATTATATTTCTGCTGAGAAGTAGGTAGCTATTCTGCATGGTTTGCTTTATAAGTAAGTTGGTGATTCTTTTTTGCAGCTTTCAATATTCGTTCTTTGTTCTGGACTTGCAGAAGTTTAACTATAATATGACATGGAGAGGTTTCCCCCGCCCCTGGCCATGACTATTTGGAGTTCTAAATGTATTCTATACTTAGATGTTTATATTATTCTTACGGCTTTGGCAAGTCTTTAAAATATATTGTGTTTTTATTTATTCTTTGAAAAATTTAGACATTTACAAATATGAGATGGACCCCAAGGCCCTACCATTGGAATATGAGCTATTGAGAGTTGATGATTGCTAAGGGAGGGAGAGTCCCTCTCCTTTGAGGACACGACTATTGATGCCTTGAAGGATAGCTTCACACCCATGTAAGCATGGGTACCACTAACTGTACTAAAAGGTTATTCATAACAAAATATGGCAGAGAGAGGCAGGGTTTTGGGGTGCTGGGTCAACTGGAGTGAGGCAAGGGTGGATAGACATAATTAAGATGGAAATATTAAAATGGAACTGGAGGGTATTTTGTCAATGTCTATGTGTTCCTTGGAATTCATGTATTCTTTTAAAAAAATCAAAGGATATAATCAATAGGACAAAATGACAGCCTACAGATTGGGCTGTCAGATCTTCACTGACCCTACATCTGACAGAGGGCTAATATCTAAAATATATAAAGAACTCCAAAGTTAGATGTCAACAACCCAAATAACCTAATTAAAAAAAAAAGGGATACAGTGCTAAACAGAATTTTTCACAGAGGAATCTCAAACGACTGATAGGCACTTAAAGTGGGCAGGGGAGCAGGGAGGGGGGGAGGGGAGGGGATTTTCGGGATAGCATTTGAAATGTAAATTAAGAAAATATCTAATAAAAAATTGAAAAAAAAAAAAGAAATAGCAGAGCAACAACTTAAGCACAACAACAACAAAAAAAGAAGATTTTTGGAATCAGAATGCAGAGTAAGGTCTTACATTACTTTTGATACTTTCAATTTATGGTAGTGTCATTGGGACATAGTCCTATCTGAAGAACATATGCACCTGGAGAATTTCATCACTAAGCTAAAAAAAAAATGTCCATCATCCCTAGCCATCAGGGAAATGCAAATCAAAATGACTCCGAGACTCCACTTTACACCTATCAGAATAGCTAAGATCAAAACCTCAGAGGACTGCACATGTTGGCAAGGGTGTGGAGCAAGACCCCACTGATCAATGGGATATAACTGAAGACCCACAATATAAGTTCCAACTCATACATCCACCTTATTTTTGATAAGACCAACAGGACACATTGGATAAAAGATAATAATTTCAACAAAAGGAACAGGCCAAACTGGATGGTTCTTTGGAGAAGAATGAGAGTAGGTCCTTATCTCTAACCCTGCATAAAACTAACTCCAATGGACCTCAACATAAGACTGCATACAAAAGAGCTTCTTTAAAGCAAAGAGCATCATCATTTAGTGAAGCGGCAGCCTACAGAACGAGAAGAAAAAATGTCACCAAGTACATCTGACAGAAGGCTAATATCTAAACCATATGAAGAATTAAAAGCCTAAACATCAAGAAACAATCCAATTAAAACATGGGGCAAGGAACAAAACAGGATTTCAAAATATGAGTTATAAATGGCAGAGACACATTTAAATGCAAGCTTCAGCAGTGGCAATGAAGCTGAGAGGCTGCTGACCAAAGGTAAACACACGGGGGCTGCTGATCTCTAAGGAAGATCAGATCTGCAGGACCCTCCTTAGAGGGCTCCCAGCTATGGTGCTGTGTGAATCTGCTAAGAATGGAGATTCTAGGTCTTCTGCCTCCTAGACTGCAGGTTTGCATGGTGCCAAGTTCTGAGGTTGTGAAGACAGCCTGGGCTTCCTTTCTCTCTTCTTTTTTCTCCTTCCCATTACAGGAGAGCCACCCTTCCTTGTATTGTGGTCTGGGTCCTTCTGATTTTTTTGGGTTTCACCTGGTTACTAAATCTCTACTGCCTCTATGTATAGGCTCACAGAGGTGGAAAAATGTTGAACATCTGTGGTCTACCTCCTTCCATTTGGTTCTCCTCTGGGTCAGTCAACTTACATCATGGTGACAAGAATACCTGTGTAAAAACCAACTTAAAAGGAAGAAAGGCTATTTTGCCTAATGAATTCAGAGTTTTTGTTTCATGCCCACTTTATTCCATGTTTCTGGGCCTATAGTGACAAATTTACTGGCTTATTAGCAGAAGTGGAGCAGAGCAAAGCTCCCCCACATCATAGCAACTTGGAAGAAGGGGGGAGAGAGAAAGAGAGAGAGGAGGTGACTAGGAAGGGGGATGAAGAGTAGGAAGGGAAGGGAGGGTGAGGTGTTGAGGGTAAGATATGCTTTTTAAGTTTATATGACTAGTGATCTACTTCCTCTATCGAGGCTCCACAGCCCATTCATCTGTGAACTAAATGATGGATTAATTCATTGACAGGTTATGATTCAATCACGGATCTCAGTAGCCAGCTGGGGAACAAGCCTTCAACACATGAACTTTTTTTTTTTTTTTTTGAGGACACTTCACATCCAAACCTGACATCCTGCATACTTCATTCAAGTTATCTCAAGATAAGCAACAACACAATAACACCATATGAAGTGATGAGGGTGGTATATAAACAGTTCTGTGCCACTTAGAGAATAATTACAAGAAAATGTATGCATTTAGCACATGTGGGATTCTTTGTGATGTTTTTGTTTCAATGTTGTTCAACTCTTTGGATACACAGCCCACAGCTATGAATCCTAGAGAGGCAGAGGTATGTGTTGCACAGGGGCAGGAGTAGCAATGAGGGTAGGCTTCAGCCAAAAATTAAAATCTAGCAATTAGAAACAATATTAAAAATTCCAAAAGTTTGACATCTATTAAACAAGTGGACATATTAGTGTCAACTGATTAAAAATCAGCCAGCTCTATATGAGTTTGTCAGAGATAATTTCCCCTTTAAGAGCTTGTTTGGATAAAGAACTTCAGCATCTTCCTGATTTTAATTCTCATTCTCATTTTCTCTCTCTCTCTCTCTCTCTCTCTCTCTCTCTCTCTCTCTCTCTCATCTCATTAGTTCATCCTTGCCTCTAATTCATTATATACATGGAGATAGTCTTAAATTCCTGATACTTAGTGGGCAAGAACACTTGTGAAAGCAAGAGGATCTGAGTTCAAACCCCAGAACCCATGTAAAAAATAGATAAGCGTTTCTATAACCCCAGTGTTTGAGGACTGGAACCAGACAAGTATATGCCTACAGTTCCAGCATTGGGGATCAGAGACCAGAAAACCCAGTCTAGCCAAACTGAGAAGCCTAAGCTTCATTGAGAGAGCCTGTCTCAAAAAGCATGGTGCAGAACAATAGAGAAAGACATCCAACATCCCCCTCTAGCCCCTGCCCGGACAGGTATGAGTTTACTTCTCCACATGCATGTGTATCACCCCCTAACCCCCATATCCACACACACTCACTTCCTGATCCTTCTGTCTCCACCTCTTGTACTCTGTGATTCCAGTTGTATGCTACCATGCTGTTTTTCTGAAGTTTCGTCTATTCAAGGAAGCATAAATGTATATTGATTATATTTTCTGTGCTATGGAATTGGTTTCATAGTATAGGAAAACCAGGAAGACTTGAGATTTAAAAACCTCTACTGCAATTATGAGTTAGTCTCCTGCTTCAGGCTCTGGAATCTTCAAACAAAGAAGAAAGGCAAAAGACAGCACCATGGAATGAGCTAAACATAGTTTATTGTGTGAAGGGTCTTGAGAATAAGTAACCACGATCTTTCCCAAATCATAAGGCATTTTATAAGGCATTTAAAAAATCCGGATGGATGGGAAGAGCACACACATTATAAACCAGCTATCGCCACAGGCTAGCTTCCGAAAGCATCTCTCTAATCACTAAGCCCTCAAAAAATGTGCAGGAATTCCTCCCCCACTTATCATCGCCACATTATGCTACTTTAATGGACATGTTCTTTTCAAATTGTAATCATAGTTTTTATATAAATGTCACCAACTTACAAATTCAAAATAAACATTGGAAAGGATAGGAAGAGATGGCTGCCATGGCTTCAATTATTTACACATGGGTGTGTGTGTTGGGACATCCTCCTTATGATAGCAGTCACAAGTTTTTCAAAGACAGGCTCTAAAAGTTGAATCATCTCCTGAGCTTGGAAACCAGTCTGGAGATTTCTCATAAAACTGGAAATAGAATTTTTTTATGATCTGGCTATACCACTCCTGGGTCTATACCCCACAAAATGTATAACCTACTACAGAGATGCTTACTTACACATCTGTCATTGATGCTTTATGCAGAATAGAAAGGAAGTAGGATCTTCCTAGATGCCCAATGGGTGAGAAATATGTGGCCCATATACACAATGGAATATTACTCAGCTATATAAAACAATGGAATATTACTCAGCTATATAGATAGGAAAATGAAATCACGAAAGTTGCTGGTAAACACATGGAACTGAAAAAAATTAAAGAGAGGGAAATATCTCGGGTCCAGAAAGACAAATGCCCTATGTTCTCCCTTATCCATGGAGCCCAGCTTGAAATATTTTATTTTGTGTATTTTACTTGGAGCACAGGAGAAGCTAGGAAAGTAGAAAGGAGACTTTTGGAGAAGGCATGCTAAGCAAGAGAAGATGGTGGGTTGTAGCTAATAAGAAAGTATGGAGGAAAGAGGGTGAAGGGGAGGACTGAGCCAGAGGAAGGGAGTGTGAAAACCTCTCTCTCTCTCTCTCTCTCTCTCTCTCTCTCTCTCTCTCTCTCTCTCTCTCCCTCCCTCCCTCCCTCTCCCTCTCTCTCTCTCTCTCTCTCTCTCTCTCTCTCACACACACACACACACAAAGCAGCAACAGTGGAAGTGAAAAGAAAGGGGGAGGGGGAGTTGAAGTAACCCCAGGATGGGGGTTAGGGGAGGGAATATGATAATGAGCAGGTTAACCAAAACTATGGACTTTGAAAAGCTTTATGGAAACACACTAGTTAGTAAGCACAGTTTAAACCATGACCAGAGGAAAAAAGAATTTAAATGTAATTACTCTGCATGACTGGGCAAGGTTGGTCCTAGAAGACCTGAGAATAAAAAGCCTTGGATACTTGACTACCTACAAGTGGTAGTCAGGGAGGCTCCAGAGGTCTATGAAACAACACAACCTTGATTTTCCCGCCACAGGTGATTGCTGTCAGACTTGATTACCCACTGTAACTGCACGGTAAGACCCTATTACTAAAGATGCCACACACTCTGGCTGTGGGACATAAAGAAATCAGTCTCAAACCAATCAGGAACTTCCTCCCTGATGACTAGCTTTTATAGTCCCAGAAAGGTGCTGGGGAAGAAGAGGCCTTGCCATGCATCTACAATAATGACCTGCCGGGATAGATGCGCCCCTCTGGGACAATGGTGGCATATCTGTCACGAGGTAACCATTTCCTGATTAGATTCATGGCCTGCTCCACAGGAGGGAAGTTCATGGCTGGTACTGTAATCTTTTGCAAACATCCAAGGCTAGGGAGGTCATGTGCCCTAACGCAGAATCTGCTATTTATAGGTTACTGAATGGTCATTTGCCTTCTAAATATTTGTTTACATCCACAGATCTAGGCTGCTCTCAACCTTGGTCGGGGAGGCTTCTTTGCACAGTGGACGGCAGTTAATATGGAGATGTGTAGCTGGTCAAAGTATGGAGAATAGGAGACTAAATAGGACATCTATCTTAAAACCCCCACCCCAGCAAAGGCCCAGGAAACATTGAGGAAGGGAAGTGGAGAGAAATGCTATGACACTCATTTCTGGCTGTGCCTTGGCTCTGTGACCATGATCTCTCACCGTAGCCAAGGTTACCTGCATATGACCTGCACAAGACCAAGCCAACCTGAATCCTGGCATAGGTAAGCCAGCGGTCTCTATCAATCAAATATTTTAAAATTTGAAAAGATTATTACTATTATTTTAGAAAAGCGAGTCCCATTTAAGAAGGAAATAAATTCAAGAAAAGAATATGAACACAGGCAAGAAAATATTTCCTTTGGAGGGTAAGGAAAGATATTTATTACGTGTCTTGAAATTTGGGACCTTGGGAAATTAGAATATCAACCTAATGGCTGAACCTCAATATTCATATGAGTCTTTAAACCATAGAGCTCAGGCTTATGCCCAGTTGAAGTCAAAGCAGCCTCTCCTGTTATGTATTCCTGATTTTTATTACAGGAAGAAGTACAGTTCAGCAATTTTTCCAACCCCCAGTTATTAGTCAGGACAAGGTAACTGCTGTGGTGAGTGGCTCCGAGGTTTTAATGGCTTAACACAGTACAAATTTCCTTCCTGCTTATGTCATGGTAAAATACAGGCTTGAAGGAGGGTGTGGTGGAGTGTAGCTCATGTGGTCTTTGGGATCATGCTCACCCATCTACTAGCTTCCCCATTTACACCAAGCTTTGAAGACCTCTTCTGGAGCCTTTGCCTCTGCTCGTTTGAGAAGAGAAAGGTTTCTCAGGGGTCAGCCTTGGAGGTGGCTAGTATTATTCTAACAGATGCTTTAGTGAGTGGCCACATCACTCCATTGCCTGCCTATAAAGGAGGCTGAGAGATGTCTTACCATCTGCCAGGGAGGAAAGCCAATCAGGATTTAATGAACTTATGTAGTCTCTGCCATACATTACTACATCAAATGGATATATGTAAATGTTGTAGAAGAAAAATATTAGTAGCTATGAGGAACTTCAAAAAGACTATAGTTATATTGGTTATTCAGCCTCTTCCATGAATGAATGATTGAAAACAATGTGTTGTTTCCATTTGATGATGTTGATATTTTTTTCATCTGTATGGAAAAAAGATGTAGACAACAATCTATTATTTGTTTCATGTGAACATTGTATTTGTTTTATGTTGATCTGTAATAAATTGTTCTAATATGCAATTTAAAAGAACAAGAGAGTCATTATTCTCCCATAGAGCAATGCTTTGGAACTAGTTCATCTGGATGGTCATCCTTATGTGGTACAGTCAGATGGCCGCTGGGCTTGTAACATCAGGATACTAGAGCAACTGGAGGTAGAGAGACTCTGTACCGAGAGATGCTATTCATGTACTCTTTGCACCACTCCCTGATTCCCAAGATGGCCTGACTCCAAACAGAAACGCAGAGTGTTTGGATGGTGGAGTATGTGCTGAGGTTTTCAGGAGGTAATTTCTGCCCTTAGGCCTCTGACTTTTCTTTAAGCTTGAACACATTTCTATATTGTATCAAGTGAGAGCATTACCTGACTTTACTTTTGTGTCAGAAAGCTTCATTTTCTACAGTTCCAGCTTCCAGTAACAGCCCCCCTCTCCCCTTCCTCTCCTCTTCCCTCTCCTCCTCACCCCCTCTCCCTCAGCTTTGGGAATAGAACGTAGAGACATGCACAAGCTGGGCGGGCCCTCTACATATAAGCAATTTCTCCCATATTTCAGCCTGTTCCTTTGCTCTGTTGATTATTCTCTTTGCTGAGCACAAGCCATTTAGTGTGACATATTATTATGTTAATTTTTAATTTCCTGAGTTGTTGAAGAGCTTTCAGGAAACTTTTGTGCATGACAATGTTTCAAAATGTTTTCCTACATGTTAAAGGAGTATTTTCAAACTTATTAGTCTTACCTTATGACCTTAGCTTTATTTGGGGTTGACCCTTGGTGATGATAGGCAATGGAGACCTGGTTTCAATCTTAAACAAGGTTTTATTTTTTCTATCTTTAAAAAAAATTATTTATTTTATTTGTGTGCATGTGAGAGAGGGGAGGGAGGGAGGGAGGGAGGGAGGGAGAGAGAGAGAGAGAGAGAGAGAGAGAGAGAGAGAGAGAGAGAGAGAGAGCTTTTTTTCTTTAAGTGTATCTTTTGGATATTTTTCTTGAGAGTTAGTTTATTTCTATTCTCTATTCTAGTCCTCTATTCTATTCCATGATCTTTGATGGCAACCAATGCTATTTATATTAATTTTGCTTTTGTGGCATATCTTTAAAAATGATTGTTATTGTATGTGCATGTGTGTGTGTGTGTGTGTGTGTGTGTGTGTGTGTAGCATGACTCAGATATGGAGGTCAGATGACAAGTCTATGGAATCAGTTCTCTCTTTCCATATTTGGGTGAGCTTCAGGGACTGAATTCAGGCCATTATGTATATACACCAAACACCTTTGCCTGCTGAACCATTTTTACTCTGGGCTCTTGGTCCTGTATCCTATAATCAGGTGATAGAGTGTCTAAAAACATTGCCTTCTGTTCAGGACTTCTTTAGCAACATTTGATCTTTTGCATTTCCAAATAAATCTTAAGATTGGTTTATTTATTCAGTGAAGAACGTGAGAGTTATTTGAGGGAGTTGTATTGCATTTGTAGATTGCTTTTGGCAATATGCACATTTTAACACCAGGAATGACCTCAATCTATAAACCAGTAATATCTTTCCACTTCCTAGGGTGTTCAGCTTTTTTATTTAGCCAGCCTGCCTGCCTTCCTTCCTTCCTTCCTTCCTTCCTTCCTTCCTTCCTTCCTTCCTTCCTTCCTTCTTTCCTTCCTTCCATAGTCTGATACCATTCTTATCAGATTTTGCTATCATAGTTTAACCATATGAAAGGCAGCAATGAGCACACCACATGTTTGTCCCCTGGGACCATTTTCTGCTCTTGGCTTCTTTCTAACAACAACAAACAATAGCAGCCACCAACCGATGACAACAGCCAACCAAACAAACCCTTCTACTAGTATTATCGCTGGGGTCGGTCCTGTATTGGGATCAGATCATTCTAAAGTTCAGAACCTCTAATTCTTATTGCTTTCAGTTCCCCTCCAGGAGAAGGGGTAGAAGGGAGAGAGGGCAGGAAGAGTGAACAGAAATTAGCCTGGGATGGGGGAGGCTATAGGGAGTCTATGATGGTGACTCTAGCTGAGACTTCTAGCAGTGGGGGATATAGAGTCTGAAGTGGCCATCTCTAGTCAGGCAGGAATCCAAATCACAAAACCTTTGACCCAAAACTTGTCCTGCCTACAAGAAGAGACAAAGATGGAGCAGAGACAGAGAGAATGGCCAACCAATGACTGGTCCAAATTGAGACCCATCCTATGTATGACAGCCAACCCCTGTCTTAATTAATGGTACTCTGTTATGCTTTCTGATAGGGGCCTAGCATAACTGAAAGGCTCAGGGTTAGACTTAATGGAAACAGATGCAGAGATCCATAGTCAAACATTTGATGGAGCTCGGGGAGTCGTTTAGAGGTGAACTTTAGAAAACAGGGGAAAGTGTAAAGACAGAAATGTTGATTGTGGTGATCTGTGCCTTCCTCTTCATCTGGCCACAGTGCTCCATCATGGTGACTTCAGCTATGTCCTAGCATGTGCAGTTTCTTACCCACCTTTTGGCAGGAACACAGCTTATTTTAAGAGTTACCAGTTTGAGGGCTGGGCATGGCAGCAGATGCCTATAATTATAGCACTTGGAAGGCAGAGGCAGGATGTTCAAGTCTCTCTCTTACCCTACTCTCAAGGAGATTCTAGTTTGCAAGTGGCAGTTTGATAGTCATATAGGGTTGATTTTTGAGTAGGGGCTAAGGGGAGATCTACATAGATATGAAGTTCAGCCTTTTAAATCTGCAAAATCCCTTCTCCATGAAACTGTGATGAGAATTTCCAGTCACAAGCAAGCAAGACCTTTCTTTTCATGGTAGAATATTGAAGTAAGCAATAGTGACTTGTAGCACAGCACAGTGAGCAAACTTCTTAGAGAATGTTCAGATAACTGACTTACTCAGCAGTAGTTCAGAAGCAGGAATTTTCCTTTTTTTTTTTTTTAACTTTCTAATTTTCAGTTAAAGTTAGGAAATAACAAGACCACATTACAACCATCTGGTGAAAACCAAGGTCGATGTACAAAGATAATGGACAAAATTGAAATTGTTAAGTAGTTTGCAATTTCCACCTACAGGTGTCCATGTCGTGCCACCAGAAAACACGTGCATAGAGAGAAACTTTCATTTTCTTTTTGTGTTGGCATTGATCATGGAGCCATATCACGGACAGTGAATTTGGAAGTCACAATGCTAATTTTTCTTATTATTGTGTGAAGGTTATAGAGAACAGTCATTATTATGGTGTAATCTCTGTATGACTGGATGTGTAGTTATAAGTCTGAATACTATCTAATGAATATGTGTGTGTGTGTGTGTGTGTGTGTATAACCTACATGCAGGTGCATATGAGCATGTATGTTTAGAAACCAGAGGATTGCCTTGAGTGTAGTCCCTCTGGAGCTGTCCTCCTTGATATCTGAAGCAAGTTCTTTTGCTGTAACCTGGGGGCTCACAAGTATGGGTAGTCTAGGTTGGCTGGCTAGCAAGCTTCAGGATCCTCCTGTCTCTATCTGGGACTATGAGTACATGTCATCAGATACATTGTATGGATCGAACTCAGGTTCTTTTGCTTGTGAGGTAAGCATTTTACTGACTGAGCTTTCTCCAGTCCTTCTAATATTTGCACTGAACAATGTTTGATAATGCTTAGAAATGAGCTTCTAGTATTTATGCTCAGAAGATGAGCACTGGTTCCCCTGGGTATTCTTTAGAGCTGGAAAT
Organism: Mus minutoides; assembly: GCA_902729485.2. Lineage (NCBI taxonomy): Eukaryota > Metazoa > Chordata > Mammalia > Rodentia > Muridae > Mus > Mus minutoides. The sequence continues at coordinate 60,370 of CACVCL010019948.1, read as the reverse complement.
ATTTGTCTGTCTCTCCTTGAAGGCTCAAGTGGGATCAGAGCTGATTTAGAGAATGTAGTGATTGTTTTGAAACACACAGTCACTCTTAGTTGTCTGAGCTTCCTCCTACTCCACGACTCTCATGTCTACATCTCCTGCCTTGAATACAACCTCACAGAGAGTTGCCCTCTCTTTCCACAGAAAGACAGCTCTTTGTATTATGCATACTCTATTTTGTATGCTTAGAAAGACACTGCTTGCTTATATTGAGTGTTTAATGCCAGGGAACACTCCAGGCTTTCCACAGAGGTGCAAGCATTTTGTCAATCAAATGCAAATGACCACTTCAATACCTCACAATTACCACTGACTATATAGTTCACACCTAACATGTAATCATCACAGACACTCTTTCATAATTAGCTCCCTGGAGAATCTGGACAGGAAGTAAAACAATGGAAAGGGGCATCTTAGGCAAGCCAGTTGCCAATGCTATAGGCAAGATGACCCACCCTTCTTGGGATAACTCCTCCTGTGCCCTTCTAGTAAAACATGCACCTACAAGTGCTTAGACTGATTCTGTCCAGTTTAGTGCTAGAAAAACAGGCATCTCTGCTTATTCTTTGGGACGAAAGCATTTCCCAAGTGCAAAGTTGCTCAGCAAATCATAGGATGCTTGACACATTTGGAAGTGAGAATAAAAGAATCCAAGTCGTAAATTCTTGTTCCTGCAATGCAGCATCTTAATTTAGTTTCTGTAGACATCAATTTGGACAAGGAGGGACCAAAGCTTTCCCTACACATATCCCATGGGCTCAGACTCAAGTCTAACAGTATTTATGTTCAGAATAAGCTCACTTTCTATAAGGAGCATTGGGCTGACAAAAATGATGTGAACAGCGGTCATAGGCACAATTAGTTAGTGAAGCCCGACTTTGGCCTTCCATCTTCTAATAGCATTGCTGTGACTCCCTATGACTGGGAACAGATTCCTGCATAGTAGGAGTCTAGGTTCTCCCAAGAGTGTCCATCTCCATTCCATCATCTTGAGTAGACCTTTCCATGAAATAGTCTTCACATTTCTTTGTCTTGATGTCATTACTTGAATCTCCCATCCAGTATATGTTTACTTAACTACCAACAAGGACTATGCAATCAGGATGAATGCTGTAATCATTCATTGATTCAACTAATACTTACCAAGCACTTGGCTTACGCAACACACAAAAATAAGCAGGCAAAAGTTACCTGTAAGCCCAGAAGGCATCACTTACAATAATTGCCTGTGAATTAAACCCCCCCCCCCCAAAAAAAAAAAAAAAAACAAAACCACTGTTCAGTATTTCCCAGAACAAGTAAATTAGATTCAGAGGTAGAACTAAGGGGTGGAGCAGGATTCATGCGTTATTAGCTTTAAAACTCCCCAAGAGATTCTACTGTGCAGGTGGGTGGGAACTGCTGCTTCAAGTAAGGGACCACAGTTTTAGTTAATTAACACACAGATACAGAACAGTATGTTGAGAGCTCTAACAGAAATTTGGTACATATTTCTGGCCACAAAGAGAAAGACAATCCAGCTCTTTTTGTTTTCTTCAGTAGTGTGTGTGTGTGTGTGTGTGTGTGTGTGTGTGAGTGTGTGTATGTGTGTGTGTGTGTGTGATGCTAGAGAAGACTGAGCTTTGGTGAGCTTTGGTTGAGACTGGGAGAGTGCTTCTAGGCGCTGACAGTGAGTGAACATGCTACTATAAAGACCAAACCTAGGAAAGAGTGCTGTGATGAAGAGGTGAGAAGGAGCAGTGAGAGGGAAGAGAATACACAACACATTCCATCTGGGGAGATTCTGTGCTGGTAGCAAAGTCAGCATCATCTGGAAATAGAATCCTCTCTCAGAAAGATTGAGGTCTGAAAATAGAACCTCCAGTTTATACACAACTGTGTAAAATAATTCGGGAGGGTGTGAGACCCAACCCTAGTGAGCATTGGTAATTAGGATCAACCTTAGAAAAGTTCATACTGAGGAGAATGAGTGGAGAGAAAGCCTAACCTGCCTCATTATTAAAACCAACCTGGCTGTTGTCTGATGCTAGCAACTTATAAGAATTTTCAGTTTCTTAGTATTTTCTATGGTTGGGAAATTGTCCAGCAAAGGCAACCTATTTCTTACTACTATTATCTTCATTATGAAGAGAGCATCATTTGCTTAGACAAAGTCTTACCATTTATGAGACATTGGGGATAGTACATTTCTTGCCTTGGAGGGCTCATAAATGTCAAACCATCAGGTGTAAACATGTTTCTTAACCACTAACTGCAGCGCTTCAAGCATGAGGTATGTCTTGTCTTAAATCTGAGTCTTCATTGTCAGCCTTTATTCACATATGCAGGAAGCCTAGCATTACCGTTTAGATACAATTAAAAGAGAAAACAGAGAAATAAGATTGGGTTTCATCAGAGAGATCCTTGACTTTAAGGGTCACTCTTTTTAATTTACCTGACATTTATTAGTCATTGACTATGTGGTCACTAGAATATAAATTCCATGGAGACAAAGAAACAATTTATAGTTCCTGTGGAACCCCTAGTGCAGTATCTGGCACTTGGTTTATGTCCAATGAATATTAGATTAAATTAATAATATGGGCTAGCCTGGGCTCTGCTGGGCTGTGCACTGAGAGAAGACAAATGCAACAGACATATTCTGAAGCAGTTTGGTTTACAAAAGAGAATAAGAAGTACCCAAGTTGTTTTAAGTTAAAACATGATAGATTCTTGGAGTTGGCACAGACAGCGCACAGCTGTGAGAACTCCAACATGGGAAACTTGCAGTGAGTTGGAAACGCTTGCAAGAGACATTTGAGATGACTCTTTAAAGACAAGTGCTGAGGAAAGTAAGGCAGGGTTTGGAGGACATAGCCTGAAAGAGAGCAAATCGTAGTGTCTGGAGAACGGTGGGTGGATATAACAGAAACAGAGGGCCTTCAGGATGGAGAGGTATGTTAGATGCCCTGAGTTACAAAAAAAAAATCCACCTGCTTTCTCTGAACATATGCTCTTCCAATGACTTGCATGGACAATAACCCTGAGCCACTTAGTCCTTGCTAGGAAAATGTGTCTCTCAGAGAATGACCCATCCAGTGCCAGGTGTGATATCCTAGCTAGAGTTTCCATTGCTATGAAGAGACACCATGACCAAAGCGAGTCTTATAAAAGACGTTTAATTGGAACTGGCTTACAAGTTCAGAGAGAGGGTCAGCCCATTATCATCATGACGGGAAACACTGCAGCATCCAGGCAGGCATGGTGCTAGAGGAGCTGAGAGTTCTACATCTTCATCCAAAGGAATGCAGGAGAATACAATCTCTCTTTGGGTGGAGCCTCAAAGCCTACTTCCACAGGGACACACTTCCTCCAACAAGGCCATACCCCCTAATAGTGCCACACACATTTATCAAACCACCACATGGGGTTGTTCCATCTATAGGGTTGCAGACCCTTACAGCTCTTGGGTACTCTCTCTAGCTCCTACATTGGGGACCCTGTGTTCTGCCCTATAGATGACTGTGAGCATTCACTTCTGGATTTGTCAGCGACTGTCAAAGCCTCATAGGAGACAGCTATATCAGGGTCCTTTCAGCAATATCCTGCTGGCATATGCAGTAGTGTCTGCATTTGGAGGCTGATTATGTGATGGACCACCCGGGTGGGGCAGTCTCTGGATGGTCCATCCTTTCATTTTAGCTCTAAACTTTATCTCTGCAACTCTTTATCTTTGACAAGGGAGCTAAAACCATCCAGTGGAAAAAAGACAGCATTTTCAACAAATGGTGCTGGCAAAACTGGCGGTTGTCATGCAGAAGAATGCAAATTGATCCATTCCTATCTCCTTGTACAAAGTTCAAGTCTAAGTGGATCAAAGGCCTCCACATAAAACCAGAGACACTGAAATTTATAGAGGAGAAAGTGGGGAAAACCCTTGAAGATATGGGCACAGGGGTAAAATTCCTAAACAGAGCAGCAATGGCCTGTGCTGTAAGATCACAAATCAACAAATGGGACCTTATAAAATTGCAAAGCTTCTGTAGAGCAAAAGATACTGTTAATAAGACAAAAAGGCCACCAACGGATTGGGAAAGAATTTTTACCAATCCTAAATCTGATAGGAGGCTAATATCCAAATTTACAAAGATATCAAGAAGCTGAACTCCAGAAATTCAAATAACCCCATTAAAAAATGGGATATAGAGCTAAACAAAGAATTCGCAACTGAAGAATGCCAAAGGGCTGAGAAGCACTTGAAAAAATGTTCAACATCCTTGTACAACCACTCTGGAAATCAGTCTGGTGCTTCCTCAGAAAACTGGACACAGTGCTACCAATTGATCCAGCAATACCTCTCCTGGGCATATACCCAGAAGATGTTCCAACTGGTAACAAGGACACATGCTCCACTATGTTCATAGCAGCCTTATTTATAATATCCAGAAGCTAGAAAGAACCAAGATGTCCATCTACAGAGGAATGGATACAGAAAATGTGGTACATTTACACAATGGAGTACTACTCAGCTATTAAAAACAATGAATTTATGAAATTCTTGGGCAAATGGATGTATCTGGAGGATATCATCCTGAGTGAGGTAACCCAATCACAAAAGAAGTCACTTGATATGCACTCACTGATAAGTGGATATTAGCCCAGAAACCAAGAATACCCAAGATGCAATTTCCAAAACACAAGAAAATCAAGAAAGTCCCTCGTGGATACCATGCAGTTTTTTTATCACAACTGCTCTGCAGTACAGCTTGAGGTGAGGCATGGTGATTCCACCAGAGGTTCTTTTATCCTTGAGAATAGTTTTTGCTACCCTAGGTTTTTTATTATTCCAGATGAATTTGCAAATTGCCCTTTCTAACTCAGTGAAGAATTGAGTTGGAATTTTGATGGGGATTGCATTGAATCTGTAGATTACTTTCGGCAGGATAGCCATTTTGACTACATTAATCCTGCCAATACATGAGCATGGGAGATCTTTCCATCTTCTGAGATCTTCTTCAATTTCTTTCTTCAGAGACTTGAAGTTCTTATCATATGGATCTTTCACTTCCTTAGTTAGATTCACATCAAGGTATTTTATATTATTTGTGACTGTTGTGAAGGGTGTTGTTTCCCTAATTTCTTTCTCAGCCCATTTATCCTTTGTGTAGAAAAAGGCCACTGATTTGTTTGAATTAATTTTATATCCAGTTACTGCACTGAAGCTGTTTATCAGGTTTAGGAGTTCTCTGGTGGAATTTTTAGGGTCACTTATATATACTCTCATATCATCTGCAAATAGTGATATTTTGACTTTCTTCCTTTCCAATTTGTATCCCCTTGATCTCCTTTTGTTGTCAATTCCTCTGGCTAGGACTTCAAGTACTATAATGAATAGGTAGGGAGAAAGTGGGCAGCCTTGTCTAGTCTCTGATTTTCGTGGGATTGCTTTGAGTTTCTCTCCATTTAGTTTGATGTTGGCAGTTACCATGTAGAAGAATGTGAATTGATCCATTCTTATCTTCTTGTACAAAGCTCAAGTCTAAGTGGATCAAAGAACTCCACATAAAACCAAAGACACTGAAATTTATAGAGTAGAAAGTGGGGAAAGCCTCAAAGATATGGGCACTGCGGAAAAATTCCTAAACAGAACAGCAATGGCTTGTGCTGTAAGATCAAGAATTGACAAATGGGACCTCATGAAATTGCAAAGCTTCTGTAAGGCAAAAGACACTGTCAATAAGACAAAAAAGGCCACCAACAGATTGGGAAAGAATTTTTACCAATCCTAAATCTGATAGGGAACTAATATCTAATATATACAAAGAGCTCAAGAAGCTGGACTCCAGAAATTCAAATCACCCCATTAAAAATGGTGTACAGAGCTAAACAAAGAATTCTAAACTGAGGAATACTGAATGGCTGAGAAGCACCTGAAAAAATGTTCAACTTCCTTAATCATCAGGGAAATGCAAATCAAAACAACCCCGAGATTCCACCTCACACCAGTTAGAATGGCTAAGATCAAAAATTCAGGTGACAGCAGATGCTGATGAGGTTGTGGAGAAAGAGGAACACTCCTCCATTGTTGATGGGATTCCAAACTGGTACAACCACTCTGGAAAGCAGTCTCGAGGTTCCTCAGACAATTGGACATAGTACTGCCGGAAGATCCAGCAATACCTCTCCTGGGCATATACCCAAAAGGTGTTCCAACTGGTAATAAAAACACATGCTTCACTATGTTCATAGCAGCCTGATTTATAATAGCCAGAAGCTGGAAAGAACCCAGATGTACCTCAACAGAGAAATGGATACAGAAAATGTGATACATTTGCACAATGGAATATTACTCAGTTATTAAAAACAATGAATTTATGAAATTCTTGGGCAAATGATGTATCTGGAGGATATCATCATTAGTGAGGTAACACAATCACAAAAGAAGTAACTTGATATGCACTCACTGATATGTGGATATTAGCCTAGAAACTTAGAATACCCAAGATACAATTTGTAAAATACAAGAAAAGCAAGAAGAAAGAAGACCAAAGTATAGATACTTCATTCCTCCTTAGAACAGAGAATAAAAAACCCATGAAAGGAGTTACAGAGACAAAGTTTGGAGCTAAGACAAAAGGATGGAACATCCAGAGACTACCCCACCTGGTGATCTATCCCATTATCAGCCACCAAATCCAGTCACTATTGCATATGCCAGCACAATGTTGCTGAAAAGACCCTGATATAGTTGTCTTCTTTGAGGCTATACCAGTACCTGACAAATACAGAAGTGGATGCTCACAGTCAGCTATATGATGGAACACAGGGCCCCCAATGGAGGAGCTAGAGAAAGTACCCTAGGACCTGAAGAGGTCTGCACCCCTATATAGGTGGAACTACAACATAAACTAACCAGTACCCCCAGAGCTCTTGTCTCTAGATACATATGTAGCAGAAGATGGCCTAGCCGGCCATCATTGGGAAGAGAGGCCCCTTGGTCTTGCAAACTTTATATGCCCCAGTAAAGGGGAATACCAGGGTCAAGAAGTGGGAGTCAGTGGGTAGGGGAGCAGGGCGGGGGGGTGTTACAGGGAACTTTCAGGATAGCATTTGAAATGTAAGTAAAGAAAATATCTAATATAAAAGGCTTAATCTAATTAGTACTAATAAGTATATCTTTGATTTACACATTCCAAAGATAGTTTTAATTCACTATGTTTCATTCCCTTCATAGATATTTGATTAAAATTTAGATTATAGTGATTATAAAAAAAAGAAAGATAAAAAATGTAATAAACTTCTTTTTTCTCTCTTGGAGTTCATTTTTAATTCAAAGATCTTAAAGAGACAGATACTACACTCATTTGTGAAAAATAAAAAATGCAAAAAGCCTTGTCCAAGTTTATTCTTCTTACATTGGCACAAGATTCCTGCCTTGGGGTTTGGATGAACGAGTGTTGAGCCCGAGCTCGGGGTTTAGTTCAGTTGTCCTGGAAGTCACATTGGATGGTAGATTTACCCCAGTCTTCCACTTAAAACTTCACTTACATTTTCAAGCTTGCTATTTGTTCAGCATACTTTCCAACCCAGATTTACCCTTCTAAGACTTAAAAGATTTTGTTAGTAAACCTCAGGACTTTAATATTTCCCCAGTTACTACATACAGTGCTTCCTATATATTATCAAGTATAACTTTAAAATGTTTTCAATTAAAGTAGAATCATATCACTTAAATAATTTCTTTCCTCCAGCCCCTCCCAATAACTCTCTCTCAAACCTCTCCCATGCTCCCCCCTCAAGTTGATAGTCTCCTATTCTTTGATTATATCTGTTCCATATATATGCTTGCACGTGTGTGCATGTGTATAAGAATAGAACCTGTTAAGCCTGTTTTTGTTGGTGGTATGTATAGGATTTTTGGTAGATGGTACTTTAACAGCTTTAACCTTGGGCATTTTAATTTTTGTTTCTGCTCTGTCTCCATTATATTAGTAAAAAAAAATGGAGACAGAGAATGCAGGCACGTTTCCCATGTCCCCATAGTTGTTAATGGTAAGTAGCAAGCCTGAGATTTAAAATGAGTTGGTCTTATTAGGAAGACTATTATATTAATCCTGCCTTTGTATATATTTAAAGCAAACATTTGGGAATAAGAATATATTAATAGATTATGTAAGATTTCCTTCACCCAGAGCCTATTCATTTGTAAGCAAAAGGGTATGAGTATTTAAAATGTATCAATTAAGAGGATTACTAAGCTATGAACTTACCATTGTATCCATTAATGAAGTTAAGAGTTCTTTCAAAAGTTCATCAGCTGGCCACCAAGCCTTTACCACGTGAACCTTCATGGGACATTTTTTATACTCAAATCATAGCATCTGGGAGCTCATCTATGGTAGAGAAAGGTCTGTATTGCATGACAAGCAATATGAATGTAGTGGACTCTTCCATCTCTGGTAGCAAGCTCCAGAGAATCTGCCCATGTGCTTTGCTCCAGGGGACAGAGAGCATCTAGAACTGATGTTTCTGTTAATGCTATTCTAGGGAAAAATTTTATTTGCAAGTATTTTTATGGGATTCTCCTGAGAGTCATCTGATAAATTTAAGTACCAACATTTCTGTGCTTATAAAACAAATGTCAAAGCACTCACTGGTCTCTTTCCTTAGTGTTATTTCTACTCTGTTTCCTCTCCATATTTCTCCCTTAATTCAAACACAAGCCCAAGTCTCACATTCAAGTATTTATTACTAAATATAAAGAGATGATTAGAAAAACAAACATCTTGAAAATGACTCTCAAATCTGACTGAAATCACATAAGTAAGATGGCTGACAGAAGTCATAACTTAGATTCTCTGCTACAGAGAACATAGTGGTTCTTCCTTACAAGGATGTTTTGAATATAATTTTATACAGATGAAGCAATTGGGAGACCAGCTGGCTTGCCTAAGGTCATCAGTTTAGATTAGATTAGAGTAAGTTGCATTGTCTTGTGTTTTTCTGCATACTATACACTCACTGAGGGGAAAATTCCTAATTTTTCATTTTTCACCCGTGACTAATTTCCTGTTTTAAAATCCACAGTTGCCTCTGGTTCTTTTCTTCCTACCATATGTCACTGACTTTATCTTTAAATATTGGTCCTGTGGGCAGCATCTCAGTCCGCTTAGAGGTCATTATCTCAAATAGGCTGTTTTGTTGTTCCCCTTAGTAAGTTATATGGATCTCTCTCTCTCTCTCTCTCTCTCTCTCTCTCTCTCTCTCTCTCTCTCTCTCTCTGTGTGTGTGTGTGTGTGTGTGTGTTTGTATGCCTGTGGGTCTGTGTGTTGGTGGTGTCACAGAACTGTCTATCTCAGAAATCACAGCCTTTGTCTTATCTCAAGGGACTGAAAGGCATTCCGAATCTTTAAAATTGGTGGAGCTTGCAACCATTAAGTATACCGTCTCTATTTATGGCCCTTGGACTGTTTGTTCACTAAGGAAGATTTTCCAAACCTGAATACCATTTGTGGCAAGAACAGTCTACCTTTGAGGATACCATTGGTCCAGGACCAGGGAGCTCTTAGTTAAATAGCAACTATGATGTTCTAGATATATCTTTTCTCTCCTCGACGTTATTCTATTTTGGAATGACTTTACTTTTTGTCTGTTGTTTGCTGAGAGCACAGCCTGAATGTTCATGTAAGTTGCCCACTGAGGCCACTATGAATAGTTCAGTAATGACTCATACAGTCCAGTTTCCACACACAGGCCTAAAACAACATAACTCTTCATTTGGGGCTGAGAACTTCCCTCTGGGGCTTCGGTTTGTTTTGAAGCCTTGCAATTCCTGTTCAATGAGAAAGAAATTCCACTTCCCCGGGGGCCATTCTGGAGTGTACTCCAGCACTGCTCAGCAATTCGAATCCTAAGGCTTTCTGCAGGAGTTCTCTATGGGTTGTTACCTACTGCCATTTCTCTTCTGAGAGCTGCCATGATAAAGAGGTGGTTGGGACTCTTCAGAGGTGGGCCCTTGTTAGTGTTACGACCCAGACCTCTGGTGCCAATGCTGCTTCCAATATCTGTGCGCTTTCCCTTCCTTTAGCCTCTGTGGCATAGACATGGCTGACTCCAGTGTGGGCAAAGATTCTCTAAGTCAGCCAGCTTTTCACAGTTCCTCATCAGCAAAGAGTGCTTCATGGGTGAGCATGCACTGCAGAAAGAGTCCATACACTCCATGAGACTAGTCCAAAAGCTTGTGGGGTGGGTGGACTCCCTCCGAGGAGGGGGGAAATTTCTTTACTTGTTTTTACTGAATTTTTAATTTAAATTATTTTATTTTACATTCCAGTCATTGCCCTGCCCCAGTCCTCTCTCCCACAGTTCCTCATCCCATTCTTCCTCCCCATTGTCTCGGAGAGGGTGCTCCCCCTAATAAGCCCCCCTTTCCCTGAGGCCTCAAGTCTCCCAATGATTAGGTACATCTTCTCCCACCAAGGCCAGATCAGGCAGTCCTCTGCTACATATGTGCCAGGGGCCTTGGCCAGTAGTGTATGCTATCTTTATATCTACCTGGAGGCCAGATCTGGAACCAACACCATTGGTGAAGTGTTGAGCGATGAAGAGGGAAAAGTGGCACATTGTTTGAGCCCTGACTCTAGCTATGTGAGCACCTTTTTTTTCCCTATGATAACAGTCAATAAATTACTCTTTCCTGCTGAAAACAGTTTGAGTAAGATGTCTTGTGATACGTGCCAGAATCCTGTCTAAAAAATGCTCTATACAGGAGTCAAGAAAGAGCACAAAGGAGTATACATTATTTTTAGGGTTTTTTTTTCTTTCAATTATTCATCAATAGGAAAAAGGACGAGAGACCCATCATTCTAAAAATGCTTATTAATAACTCAAGGAATTAGAATGAAACAGTAGAATCAGTAATTTTAAGGAACAAAAGACGTGTGAAAACCTAACAGGGAAAGGACTTCTAGATACAATGCTAACTTAAGGTCACAGCATAATGTTTGTTTGTGTGCCTCTGCATTTGCTCCAATCAGCTTCCAGAGGGAGCCTCTCTAATGATGATTGTGCTCGGCACCGATTTATGAATATAGCAGAAAATCATGCTTCCTTCAGTTGATATCCCTGGGAAGCCTCATCTTTTCTGGAGGGAAATGGAGGGTCAGTGGATCTGAGGGAGAAAATGGAGGGTCAGTGGATCTGAGGGAGAAAATGGAGGGTCAGTGGATCTGAGGGAGAAAATGGAGGGTCAGTGGATCTGAGGGAAGATAAGTGTGTGCAGAGAGGATTGGGAGGAGTGTTGGGAGGAGAGGGTGTGGTCTAGATGTTTTGTATGAGATGAGAAAAGAATAAAGAAAAAAATGGGGGGAGGGAATACAACATAAGACCAGTTTTTAAGTTGTAGTGCCATTTGATGATTCTTCTTAATAGGTTACTTCTCTAACTCCCTTAACCCTCTCTGTAAACTATTAAACAATCTGATTCAAAAGACAGTTTAGTGTATTAAACAGGTTGTGTTTGGAAGTTTGGCTAGCTCTTTGACCTTGATTTTTGTTTCTTCATCTCAACACTGCAGGGCTGTTGTTATGGTGCTAGTGGATATGAGAGCCTCGGACTGAACCATGGAATAAGGTTAACAGTCAAAAGCAAGAACGTCTACCTCTCTGATTGCTGCTTTGTTAAAGTTCCTGCTAGAAACTTGAGTCTTCATTCAGGCGTTCTTGTCTGTACTTGTCCCCTCGGAGATCCCCTAGGCCTGGTCAGGGACTCTATGACTCCAGACTTCTTCTCCTATGGTTGTTAGCTTCTGACAATGTAGAATTTTAGTTGCTCTTTAGGTCCATTAAAACTATCACCAGGGTGACCATTCCTAGAAACTCAGAATTTCTCTACACCCGTAATTCCTGGATTTTGTTTGTTTTATTTTTAGATAAGTGAGAAAGAACATGCTCTTTAGTTACTTCAGGTGGAATTAGCTGTAAAATAGCAGCATCAGGTGACAGAATGTGAGTCCTCTGTGCAAATGGGTAGATCTGTGTTCCTGGGGTGATTTTCTTAGAATAATCTTGAAAAGTCTAAAGCTGCACAGTCTTAACTGATTTTATCTCATTGTGTATTACCCAAAGGATGAAGGATGTAAAACATGTCTGAGCCCATCTTCCAACTCTCCCAATAATCTCAGCATTGTCTCCCCAAGTCTTAACTTAGCTCGCTTTCCACCCCAAGCACAACTCCCCCAGATGGCATTAATGAGAGAATGCTGACATTTTGGCAGAAAACTTTCTTCATTCCTGGTTGCTATGTCTTGGAGTTTCAGTGTTAGAGTCAAATGCATATTTTTAATAACCTTCAGTCTTTCTTTACACTGGGTTCAGAAGTTGATGATTTGTCATAAAACTGGAAGCATCTAGTTTCATGACTCAGTTTCCTTTTTAGTAGAAAGGGGCTATGTTTTTACCTTAGACCACAGATAACAGAGCCTTTAGGAAAAAACATTAAAAGTGGAAGCGCCAAAACCCATAAAGTAGTAGCAGACCCAAAGATTCCAAATTGATTCAGGTTGATCTTATTAAGAAACTCATGCATAGGAGGAACCCATGTGCTCTGGAAGCATTTTATGGATCAGAATTTCACAATCACGGGGCATGTGGCAAGAGTTAGAATATGGACAGGGGAGAGAGATTGTCTATAGGACCAAATTCCAAGATGACCAAGAGACTTTAAGAAAAGGGGTCTTCTGCTCCTGTAAGCCCCAGGCTGTTGCCAAGGCCATTGGCTGCTCTCTAAAAGCTAACCGTAAAGCCCTATTGCTGAAGATGATATCTACACAACTCTTTTAACATTGAGAAATTGAGCTGTTTCCTACCTGGGGCCTTCACCCCTATGGACTAGTGTTCATGGTCCACTACTAAAGGAAATGATAAACACCTACCTAGCTAAAAACGGTTTGCTCTACAATGATAACATGCCTGCAAGATGCACTAGTGCACGGCGGCACAAAGCATTTGGGGTAACCAAACAATTGGTTTTAAAGTCCACTGCATGAGATGAAAACCATCCCTGACACAGCTCCGGTGACTAAGAACTCACGACCAGATATATCAGGGACCTAGGGGAAAATGCTACTGTTCTGCTAAAGGAACATGGCCATAAAATGATTCCCAAAGGCATTCTGCTGTACTCAGGTCAGTCAGTGCCTTGCTCAGCCATCACCAGAGAAGCTTCCTCCTGCAGTAGATGGGAATACAGAGACCCACAGCTGTACAATGTGCAGAGAGTGAGGGACCTCAGAACACTCACTCCAAATGGCATTTCCCCATCAAATTGCTCTCCTCAGGGCTCAGGGAACCCTGTGAAAGAGAAGGTGGAAAGATTGTAAGAGCCAGAGAGGATGGAGGACACCAAGGAAAGAAGGCCCTCTAAAACAACAGGACCAGATCGACAAACATACTAACTCACAGAGGCTGTGGCAGCATGCACATGCCCAATGAGTTTAAGCCAGATGGGAGCCCAGTGCTGAGAGGGGAACTGGATACAAACCTCAATCTCTAATCCAGAAGCCATATCAAATTGATAAACATTCTCGAATAAAAATTATTTCTCTCTAACAGAGTCTCACTGGGGTTACAGACCACTCTTAAGGGCCGGACACATGCCCAGCAGTAGATGGCCAACACAGAATGAACTCAGTGACATCTTTGGGGGTTCTTTGTCTCATAATGTTTTGTCAGGGTTTAAAAATGATTTTTAACCTTATAGGTCATATATGTATATGTCTATCTATCTATCTATCTATCTACATATTCACACATATATATGCATACAAACAAATATATGTATAAATGTGTGTATCTATAATATATAAGTATATATATGATATATAGGCTTCCAGTTTTGTGTTTTTATGGGAGACATGTGTGTACAAAGACATGTCTCTGTATCTATATGTTTCTCTTGCTTTTCTTTTTTTCTACTCTTTTCCTTTTGTTTGTTTGTTAAGTCCTACTTCAGTTTATTTGTTCTAGTTTATCTTATCATTCTTTAGATGCCTGTTTCCTAAGGAGAGAGAGAAATTTGTTTCCTAAGGTGAGAGAGAGAAATTATATGGATTCAGATGGGAGGGAAGGTGAGAAGGACCTGGGAGGAGCTTGGGGAGAGGGAACCATAAGTAGAAAATATTATATGAAGAAAATATACTTTCAATAAAAAAATAGAAAAGAAAGGAAGAAAAAGAAAGAAAAGGAAAGACAGGCAGACACAAAGAAGGGATTTCCTAGTGTAGAGGAAAAGGAACAAGATTATTTCATTTAAATTGCTGAAGTTTGACATGTGCAGGACAAGCGATTTGGAGAGATTGTACAATGAAATAAGTAACATAGATTGTGGTTTTAAAAGTAGTCACTTTTAAACGTTAGACATAGTATGTTTTATGCTGTGTGTATTTTAGCAAAATGAAAATAAAAGAGGAGGGTTCCCATTTGAGACCTCCTTGTTGTCTTTGCTTCATAAAAAATCAGGTATTAATGAATTGTTATTAATTTGCTCTGATTGTTCTGTGAGAAATTCCAGTATTCCTGAAAAAATCCAAGGAATTATTCTAGTGAATGAATTAAAAATATAGGCCCTGAAATCTGATGCTTCTGGCTCTGAATATGACTTGTTGCTTGTTGACTGTATTACACTGGGAAGATTCCTATCAGCCTCAACTCAACTCCCAGTTCCTTGACCTTCATGATGCTTGCTGAGACAGTTACACAGGGCTTCTCAAGTGCCTGGGGAGTATTAGGTGATAAACAAATTAGGCTTTATTGTCAATAGTCTCATGTCAAGAGTTTGAGCCCTATTTCAACATTTGTGTTTTATTTTTTTTTTAAATTCTAAATGGGACCCTTTTTTTTTTTTTTTAAAGTCACAAGGGGAAAAATAAACTGCTTGGGACAAGGACTTGGGGCTGAGTAGTCACATAGTAGTTGGAGGTAGACTTGCTCGAGAGGAGAGAAGGGGAATGAGAGATCAGGATCCCAACAGAAGGAGAACAACCAGGATGGAGAACAGTAGACATCAGAGGACAGTGGCCTGAGCATAGGGCCAGCGGTCAGAGGAAGCTGACATGGAGAGAGCCTGGCTCCTAAGTATTCTCTGGAGGCTCTGAAAAAACTCTTGGAGTTTGGAAACCATTTTGTTGATGTGCTGACAGCTAAGGTTAGAGTGGAGTTTCCTTTAGAAAGTCCCAAGTGTGTTGGAAATAAACTCTGACCAAGAATTTTAGTTTTAATTTAACTTCTTCCTGCTTAGCAGTAAGTATTGGCTTTTGGGTTAAGGGGTAAGGGTTCTTACTCAATCTTTTCTATTTAATTAATTAATTAATTAATTTATTGGCAACATGATACATAAAGTCAGACATATTCAGAAAAAGGAGAATCTGACTGGTTAGAAGAAAGATGTATCAGGGAGCAGATTATCCCAGTGATGGTCTATGTTTGCCTAGTTAACAAGGAGCAGAGCCCAGCACATCTGGCTGGTGTGGAGATTAAGTGTGGCAGAGACAGATGTGAAAAAATGCATGTTTTTTATGTTTGGCACCATCGCACAGCTGGTGACAGAAACTTGGGGTAGAGCAAGTATTTGAGAAAACAAGATGGACGCCATCCAAAAGTCAACTCCAACTTCAAAAATCCCAAGTAGGTGATTGGAAGAAGCCTCTGTCAGGGGCGTTTTCACTCAACCCTGGAAACCTATAAAACAGCATCTTTACTACGCTACCGCATGGTTTCTAATTACAGATGGTTTTTCTGTTATTCAGTTACTCTGTCAGCTGGTCACAATAGATATATGTAGTAGGCAATAAGTTAAGACCCTTCCTTCTGTGTGACTTCACAGAGGGGAACGCCACGGTCAAGCCAACTCGCTGGACATAAGGCAGCATAGAGATGTCCCAGAAGGTGAGACGCTGGCAAATGTGAAGAGTACTCTGAGAGAGGAACAGCAAGGTGACAGTGACCCCTTTGTCAAACTGGTGCAAACCGTAAGCAGTGTGTGCTGTCGTGGGGCTAGAATAATTAAAGTCAGGGGGATTTGTGTCACATGTCAGTGATCTTAAATGTCTGCCTTACTAAAAAAGCTTTCATTAAGTGCTCAGAAAATTCTAAGAGAGGTACATAAGTGCTCCAATCCTTCTTAAGTATACTGAGGCTACAGGTGCCTGTGCTTTCTGTACAGGTGGAAGGTACATGTAAGCAGTCACTTGGTCATGAGGCATGGAGGCAGATGTTTCTCAGGTATTGACAGTGATGCACGATGAAGATTCCAGTCAGGAGTCAAGACAGGTCAGGGCTAAGACTAGATAATGTGACTCTGACTCCCTTCTTTTCCCTTTCGGCTTCTGACACCCCTTGGCTTTAGTGATCCGGTGACTTAGAACCATAGATATTGGTAGCAAGGAGCCTGCCTGAATTCAGTGTTAGATTTGAATCTGTAGAGAGCCGCTACAAGCTGACAGCATTCACCATTAAGAAATGGCGCTGGCATCCGGCATTCTCCCATATGATCCTTGGAATGTGCTTTGTCCTGGGGGAAAAGCACATGAATCACAGAGCCCATGCCTGGGGTGATTTGGGTTTATGGCTTTGCAGCCAATCCTATGGGAACACGCTGCCTTAGGGCTGCCTCAGGGGTTACATAGAGCTGAGTCCTCCGGGCAGTCTTTAGTCTTTTTGGTCTTCCTCCACATTAAAGTATGCCACAGAAGGATCCCTTACATGTGTCCGCGTGAATTCTTGCTGGCGAGAAACTAACGCGGGTCACATGAATCCAGGGCCCAGAGCATGGAAAGCTGTTTAAGAGGGGTTACCCTTGTGTCTTCAGGGGATGCTGAGTGCTGGTTGGGCTCTGTGACTTGGGAATCTGGGTGGGCTCTGTGACCTGGGACTGGTTGGGTTGTCTTCAAGAAGCCACTTTCATGCCACATCTTCTCTACAGATATATCCCTCAGATGAGTGGGGAGCCACAAATACAGACTCCTTGTGAACCATAAAATTTATTTCTCCTTTATTACTATATTTATAGGCCATGCCATCAGTTTAATTTAGGTGTGGAAAACCCTAAAGAAATCACCTTATGATATTATCTCTGGTTTAGTGATAACTTTTACTCATCACATAATTACATATATATATATATATATATATATATATATATATATACATATATATATATGCACATATATGCATATATATGGTATAAATATACGTACAATCACACATATGCATATTAATATGTAATCTCAACTCCCATGGGTTTTATTGACTTGAAACCAGAACTCAGGGAAAATGGCTGACAAACCCAAATGATCCTAGTGAGATGGATGAAGAAGGGTGTTCTTGGTTCCCAGTTTCTCCAATGGTTTTCCTATTGTGTTAGAGGCAAGGCTTTCCTGAGATACAGGAACAAGTCTTTAGCAAAGTGTGACTATCTCATCTCCTGCAAGCATACCGTCCTTGGTCACTGTGCATTTTTATAGGACATGGGTTGTGTTTCTGTTGACTGGCCTTCCACCTCAGGATTTAGTGCAGTGTTCATCAGCCATCAAGGCTGTAGATGTGGCAGAAGGCATGGGGAGCTAGACTGCCCAGGGCTTGAAACCTGGCTCTAGCATTTCATCTTCTGCAAGACACATTACTTCCTTATCTGTTGAGTTTCCTAATCTGTGAGGGGATAGTGCCCATATCTTTCAGGACTGTGCAAAGGTGCCTGGTATGGGGACAGGTGACTTTTACTGCAGTTATTAGAGTCACTAGTGGTCCAAGAAACCAGAAATGATATCCTGTAGAGCCATTGAGCAAGTGGCCTTAAGCCAGTGGCACTAGTGACTACTGTTTGAAGACCAGACTTTCAAGGTTCCAAGGTGCTCTTCTGTGCCCCTAGGCACAAAGTTTCTTGCTCTCTGCTTCCCTCTCTATCTAACAGTTACTGATTAGATGAGCGTACCAGCTCAGACAAGGTGCTGACAGCTGCACTTGTTTGTCCTGGAGGGTTCTCAGTGGTTGCCTCTAAAACGAAATTGTTTCAAGTATGCACTTCAGTTGTATAGGCACTAAGGCCACCCACAGCTACCCAGGGAGAATCTTAGCAGTGATTGGTGCTGTAGACCAATGTCAATTTTTGGGCTCACTCTGGGGGAAGCAGCCACTGACTGCTTGGTGTACCATAACTGGTTGGCAGCAGCGGGCACCTCTGTCTGCTGTGGAATGCAGAAACATTCCCATCCCCAGGCTGGGCACGCTGCCTATCCTCTGTTTCTCTTACCACATAAGGACACATCTGTTCTATTGGCATTTATTCCTGACTCCAGTACCTCCCCTGTCTGCTAGGGACAGCCAGTTGGTCTTTCAAGACTTCTGAGTCTAGAAGGAGCTTTGGACTCGGAGGGGGTTGTTTCCCCCTGAAAGCTGGGGACTGCCTGCAGTAACTCCTTAAGGCCTTTGTTGAGAGAAGCCTTCCAGTCGTGTGTGGAACTTTGTTTTATTAAATCTGATGAGTTCTGTATTTTTGCCACATGTCACATGGATCACCCACGTTGACTGAGCCCTGCCAGAGCCTTGCTGCCGTTACCCTGAAAGGAAGCCAGATTTTTTTTTAAGTGGGTGGGGGTAATTCCAGTTTGGTGCAATAAATTATATGGTTCTGCCTGATTTGTTTTGCTCTGGGCTGGGAGAACCCATGGCGGAATGTAGCTTGCAATGTGTGTGCATGAACTGGGGAGCAGGCAGGAGCAAGGGGGCTGGGGAAGAGGAGGTAACTAAATGTTTCTATAGTGAATGGATTGGAAAGAAGATACAGCAGAGCCCTTAGCTGCTTTACTTTTACTTTTGATCCCCTTCCCCTTCCCCAGCCCAGCCTGTTAGGCTAGGGTTTTTTTTTTTTTTTTTTTTTTGGTATAGGGCTTCTGAAATGCCAGGAAGAAACCTGGGAACTCTCATCCCTCAGAGAAGGTAACAGAATTCTGGTGCTTCGGTTCACTACTCTATCACATAAGGAAACTCTGGGGTCTTAGAAGTCCAAGAAGTGTGTCTTTCAGGAGTTTGTTTCTGTCTTCTGAGGCTACTGGCTTTGAAGGTGGAGCCTGCAGGCTTGAGAATGCCATGGGTTTGTGCCTCCTGTTTTAAATGTGGTTGGTTTCCTGGGAAAGGTGAACCTGACAACACACACATAAAGATTATGTAAACTTTGTCTTGTTCTTAACAGAGGACAGAGGGTTGGAATCATCTGGCCATCAGGGAGAGGGAACTGCCACATACACTGTATTACAACAGGGACCAGGAAAGACTCAGGTTAGAAAATGTGTGTGTAGAACCTTTCTTTAACCTCGAATCCCTAATCAAGCTGGGTCTTACTTTTTCAATCAGAAAACAATGGGAATATAGTCTATCTCACAGGAATGTCATGAAAATTAGGTCAAGAAAAAGAAGAAAAGAAAAAGTGGATGAATTCTTCTGTGACATCAAGAGAGCCCAATAAATACAATCTTTCACTTTTAAGCAGTTTTAAAGGCATGAAGGCAGACTCTGACTATTGTCAACACGACATTGCTTTGTCTTTTGGGACTCCTTTGAAGGGGCAGAGTCAAGTATCCAGACCCCACCAAAGCAGCCTTGCCAGCCTCATAGCTGGGTTGGAAGAGCCTTTAGTTCCGAAGACTTCTGGAGAGAAGTTGGGAATCATATTTGGAAGACATTTCAAATTTGTACATATGCCCTTCATTTATTTCCAAAACAAATAGATTTGAAGAAACCTAAGTTTTTATTTTTAATTCAGGACCATGCCACATATAATTCAAGATCTGGAATGCTATAAGTTTAATTCTTTATTTTAAGGTGAGCTCCAAAAGACATTAGAAAAATTGCAAAGTGAAAAAGAATGCTTTGGGGACTTGGGCAGAGGGCTGACTTAATAAAATACCTGCTGGGTGAGCATAAGAACTTGTTTAGACCCCAGAACCCACGTGAAAGCAAAAACAAAGAGGTATGCTGTAATCCTGGTGCTGAGGAGGCAGAGACAGGGGGATCCCTTGGTTCATTGGCCAACTATCCATCCTAGCTGAGTGGTCTCACTCCTGGTACAGTGAGAAGCCCTGTCTCAAAAAATAAAAAGAGAGACTGAGGAAGACAGTCAACACCAACCTCCGTCCTCATCATACATATGCATATACACATACATATACACATATACATTTCATATACATGTACATATTCTTTGTGAATTTCACATCCCGCACCCCAGTTTCTCTCATCTCCCTGTCTCTCTGCACCCACCCTCTGCCCTTGTGACCTCCTTCTAAAAACAAAATAAAATTTTGTTGTGGAAGCTGTAGTGTGTCACAGTCTTTGGTCCATATTTTACTTGCAAATGTTCATTGCAATGAGTCACTGGTATAGTTTAAGGCCTCTGGCTTTGCTATCAATATTGGAACCTCTCTGGGACTCCTGCTGGATATACTGTTGTTATCCTGTGCCATGGAGTTCCTGTAGCTTTGGATCTGTTGGACTGATCTCTGCATGCACTCCAGCAGTTCATAGATGGGGGTAGATGTTAGAGTGGGCCAACTCAAAACATTGGATTGGGTCTTGGTGGTAGCTAAATTGGTAAACCCACCAGCTCTCCCACACTCACACCAGCAGGGCAGGTTCTCCAGCACTGTCCAGGCTAGCTCACACAGTGTTGCAGCTGGTAAGGGGCAGAGCCAGCTGCCCTCAGGGCCAGCTAACCTCTACTCACACCAGTAGGGCCAGCTCTATTGGGCTGCCCAGGTGATGTGCGGGGGGGGGGGGGGGCTCTTGAATGCTGTGGCAGATGAGGGGCTGAGCCAGCTTTCCCATTCTCATGACTTTCAGGGCAAGTTCTCTTGACTGCCATAGTTGGCAAAAGGTGAGAGGTAGGAAGCCCCCCCCCCCTGCTCTCTGACTCATATCACGTGGCAGACAAATTATGGGACTAACTCTCCCATACTCACACCTTAGGGTTAGCTCTACTGTGCTTTCTGGGAAAGGTGCAGGCTCACTCTGCCAAGTGCTACAGTTGGTGAGGGCGCAGGGACAGCTATCCTGCTCTCATACCTTCAGGACCAGCTCTCCCATGATGCCCGAGCAAGGTATGCAACCAGCTCTTCCCAGCCCTCAGACATCAACATGGACCCAGGCAGCAGCTCAGACCAGGGATGCCTAGCTGGCTTTTGGTGATAAGAGACCTCTTCTGCTACAGGGCCACAGGTCCAGACATCGCCCTCATTGGCAGCACTGGCCACGACCCCACCATGGTCTTAGTCTGCATCATTGGCTTTTCACATCAGGCTGTTCCTTACTAACCTTGCGTCTGCAGGTCTGCTTCTCTTCATTGTACACACATCCTTTCTCTTCCATCACTCCATCATGCACTTGCTCATCTTAGTGGTGCCCGGGGCCTCTGGGTGTCTGGGCTCATTTCAGGAGTGCTATGTTCTACCTGTGCCATGTGCACTGGGCAGGGGTTGTCTGTCAGGGCCCATGACACCAGGTGGGTTGAGCTCAGGGGTTCTCTGCCCACCCAAGACTCATGGTGCCAGACAGGGGAATCATCTCAGCCAAAGAAAAAAATTTAATTAAAAAGATCATAGTACTGGAAAATGCTAATAGACTGGAGGAGTGAAGATTTCTTTCTCACCATGGCATTTATTTGCAAGTGTGCCCATGTGGGACTGAGTTGAAGGTAATGCCATCAGAATGACAGAAGGAAGTCGTCAACCTTATTCTCCACTATTAGGTGATTTGGTACATAAATAGAAGTACATCTTTACTCTTCTCCCTCACCGGCTGTGTTTTGCTTCCAATTGAGGAGGTATTTTACTGAAATGTCAACTTAGCTTAAGATGTTCTTAAAACTCTGCTTCATAAAATTGTAGGGGACAACTGTAAGAAAAACAGAAAACCTACTAGATTAAGAAAGATCCCATGGAAGGAGTTACAGAGACAAAGTTAGGAGCTGAGATGGAAGGAAGGACTATCCAGAGACTGCCCTACCTGGGGATCCATCCCATATACAACCACCAAACCAAGACACTATTGCATATGCCAGAAAGATTTTGCTGACATTACCCTGACATAGCTCTCTTTTGTGAGTCTGTGCCAGTGTCTGGCAAATACAGAAGTAGATGCTCACAGTCATCTATTGAATGGAACACAGGGTCCCTAATGAAGAAGCTAGAGAAAGTACCCAAGGAGCTAAAGGGGTCCTCGACTCTATAGGAGGAACAACAATATGAACTAACCAGTACCTCCCAGAGCTGTGTCTCTAGTTGCATATGTAGCAGAGGATGGCCTAGTCAGCCATCAATGGGATGAGAGGCCTTTGGTATTGCAAAGATCATATGCCCCAGTACAGGGAAATGCCAGGGCCAGGAAGTGGGAGTGGATGGGTTGGGCATCAGGGTAGGGGGAGGGTATAGGGAGCTTTGGAGATAGCATTTGAAATGTAAATGAAGAAAATATCTAATAAAAAAATAAATTAAATTTTAAAAAAAGAATCTGTAGATAGTCAAGTCTAAAGCTGAGATTGCCCTCCTGGAAAAAATTCTCTCTTTTTTTTTCTTATACCATATAGGCCTTCTCCCCTGGCCTTCCAGCTCTCTTCCTTTTCCTCATCTCTTAACTCTTTTTATACAGATTCCAGAAAACCCTCTATTTGTTCATGACCCCTCCATGGGTATAATCTTTCTCCATGTAATGATCAATCTTCTTAAATACATCATTACAGAAAATTAGCTGATAACAGTGTTGATACATGCTGATCTCAATACTCTCCCAGTTATTTGATTATACAAATATTTATTTCTATCACTGAATACTATAGTCTCTTTTAGACTTTGCAAAACATTAAAAATTATTAGATGAACTTAATCATTGATAAGTAATAACCTTACTCATATAGAATTCACTAAATCATTATATAAGCATGCACTTTATTATCCAATACTACTCCCATTTCTACCTGACTTCTAGAGCACTGTGCTATTAGTAGAATAAGAGCTTGTGATTTATGATTTTGCTGAGAGTGAATTGATGAATTAGTTTATTTCAAAACATGAAAGAAAATTAGATACTCTTTGAAGGAGGCATCTTTGTTGAAACACCCTTGCAGCCATTCCAAACAACTGGGATTGTTTTTAAATTTTGAACCTGGATAGTTCCCTGCTTGTCTTCCCAGAGTTTGTGTCGCTGACTCTGTGCCAACTCACCCCCAACCCCTAAGTGCAGGTAGGGTCGGGTGCAGAGCTGGCCAGGGCACAGGCAACAATGTTCAAAGGATTATTCTTTAATTCCTTGGACACTTAGCATTTTTCCTTTGTACTCTTCTATTTCCTGTATCATTAGAACTCAATATTTATCCATGGAGTGCTCTCCCTGTGCAAGAAGGGGAAGAGAATTGCATCAGCTTGGACACACTCCTGCTATGATTTGGGGAGGTACTCATTCAATTTTAAGTATGTACAGTTTTTATTTGTTCTTTGAGAATTTTATACATGTTCACAATGTATTTTGAACATATCCACCTTTGCTCCCATCCAAGTTCCTCCTAGATCTTCCCAAAATGTTCTCTCCAGCCTCAGTTTTATGTCATTCTTTAAAGAACTTCACCGAGTCCTATTAGTGCTGCATGTCTGTGCATTTTTTTTTTAAAGAATAGCTCTGTGGTGCTTTGATAAAAATGGCCCCAGAGGCCCATAGGAAGTGTCACTATTGGAGGTGTGGTCTTGTTGGTGTAGGTGTGTCATTGTTAAAGGAAGTATGTCATTGCTAAGTAAGCTTTGAGGTTTCAGAAGCTCAAGCCACACCTAGTGAGTGGCTCAGAATCTCTTTCTGCTGCCATTGGAGAACTCTCAGCTACCTTTCCAGCCATGCTTCCCTCTATGATGACAGTGGACTAAATCTCCGAGTTGCAAACCAGCTCCAATGAAATGTTTTTCTTTATAAGAATTGCTGTGGTCATGGTGTCACTTCACAGCAATAAATAAGACAAAATTAGAGATAAGGATATGCCACAGAGAAGTTGGCACTTTCTCTGGTGGAAGTTAAGCTGTGGTATAACTAAATTTCTGTCTCTTGTATATGATTTGGAGAAGGAATTGTTATGTTCTGTCATCCATCAAAGAACCTTACTTCTGATCTGTTTCCCTCATGTCTTCAATACCCACTCCAGCAGGTCAAATTTCATAATTTCAGTTTCATCATAAAGGTAAGTAAACATATAGTCATTTCTCTTATTTGTTTGTTTGCAGCTTCATTCATAGTAAATAGACATAGAATGAAAAATATTAGCTAATGAGCAAGACAGGTGCAAGACTGAGGAAGTCATAGAGTCTTTCTCAGATTCTCAGAGTAGGGTCAAGTATCCCTGAGACGCCATTGCGTGAAGCTGTGAAAGTGAAGCCTGGGATGCAATGGAGATCCAAAGATGTTAGAGATGCCATGATAGTGGGTTAGTGGGTCATCTGTTGATGAGGGCTGGGTATAGGATGTGGACCCACCCCAGGAGACAGATGTGTACTGCGGGTTGTGAAGTTGGAGAGGCTGATCCACTTAAGCCCTTTGAAACTGAAGTCTCAAATGCCAGAGCCAGAGTGACAGGATTTAGTATTTAACCTGTGTCGGTTTGGTCTTGTTCCAGTTTGATTGTTCAAATTTCCACTCCTCCCCTGGAATAATGGAAATGTATACTCTGGGTCATTGTACTTGGAAGTATATAACTTGTCTTTTGACTTTATACAATATCACAGTTAAGAGGTTTCTTTGAGTTCCAGAAGAGACTTTGGATGTCTGTACAGTGTTGGGACTATTAAAGATCATGGGGACTTTTGAAGTCAAAATGAATTAAATTTGTGTCATGAGATGTTCATGAACCTGTGCAGGTCAGGGGCAGAATGTTATGGTTTAAATGATAAATGTCCTCCATAGTTCCATGTTTCTGAATGCTTGGTCTTTAGTTGGCGATGCTGTTTTGGAAAGTTAGGGAACCTTTAGGAAGTGGAGCCTTTCTGGAGGATGTATATATACTACTGGGTCAGGTTTGAGTTTTACTACCTACTGCCATCCCTGCTACCTCTCTCTGCTTCCTGCGTGTGGCTAAAATGATATTCACCAGATTCATGCTCCCTCTGTTATGCCTTCCCTGCCATGATGGACCAGATTCTTTCTGGAACTATAAGCCAAACACTATCCCCCCTATAAGTTTTTTTTGGGGGGGTCAGGATATTTTATCACTAAAACAGAAAAGTAATAAATACACTGTACAATAATGAAAAAATGCACAAATAATATTTGATGAATGAATGGAGAGTAAAATATTATAATAAGAAAATGTAAAAGCTTGATCACATAAAAACACTGCTAAATGTGTTATAAAAAGACAAAAAGGGGCAAAATTTATTTATATATTTATATTTTTTCTTTTTTATTGGATATTTTCTTTATTTACATTTCAAATGTTTTCCCCTTTTCAGATCTCCTTTCAGAAGCCCCTATCCCATCCCCTCTCCTCCTGCCTCTATGAGGGTGCTCCCCCACCCATCCACCCACTCCTGTCTTCCTGTCCTGGTATTTCCTGATATTGGGGCATTGAGCACCCTTAGGCCCAAGGGCCTCTCCTCCCACTGATGTCCAACAAGGCCATCCTCTGCCACATATGTGGCCAGCACCATGGGTTTCTCCATCTGTATTCTTTGGTTGGCGGTCCAGTCCCCAGGAGCTCTGGGGTGGGGGGCTGTCTAACCTGTTGGAACTGTTGCTTCTTCCATGGGGCTGCAACCCCCTCAGCTTCTTCAGTCCATAAAGGGGCAATTTTAAAAGGCAAAAAAAAAAAAAATTAAATGTTGGAGCAGCCTTTCTGTATGTCCTTGAAAATTAGGGCCCGCTAGCTACATGAGTGGGTGGTAGCAGTCAAGTGTGCATATGGAGTCATGTCATTCCTATATTTGCTGTGGTACTGATTCTGAAATGGACAACTGGCCAATGCCCATCAGAGCTGCCTTTGTTTTAATAGCTTCCCTCCTTCCTGTACTGCTGGCTTCTTCTACTTACACGTACTTAGCTTTACAGTCTGTGAGCTGGGTAGGTTTTCTGACCTGACCAAGAATCCTCTGATCATACCCCTTGGGGTAGTTAATGCTCTAATTGGGAATGTCTCCCCAGTGTGTTGGGAGTGTGGGAAGCAACCATGAGATATTGGTTCCTCTAGGAGATAGACCAGTGGGAAGGAATCCTGTTTTGTCCCTCTGAACATCTCTGAGAACAAACACAAGTCATGAAACCTGAATCTAACCTTCCACATATGTCCCTAGGATTAGTGGCCATTGTAAAGAGTGGGCAGGCTCGATCTTGTCTCCCAGGTCCCTCTGAGACCAGTCTGTGCAGATCAGCTCTCAGACTGCAGAGGGTGAGCAAGTGGACTGCAGAAACAACACAGCTTCTGGGACAGGCAGAAGTGACACAGCTTCTGGGTCAGACCCTAGTTTTGGGCTCCAGACATCTGGGCACCTACCCCACCAGAGGAAAGGTGGCAGCCTGGGAAGGCTCTGACACCCCCCCCCCAAGCAGGTGAGGGAGCCATCTTGGGTTTTGGGTCCCTCGGAGAGACCAATCTGTGCATTTGAGCGCACAGACTGCAGAGGCAACCCATCTTCTGGGACAGGCGCTGTTTTGGGTCTTCATCTTCAGTCAGGAGGCAAGTCTGAACACCAGACCTCTGTGTACCTTCCCTGCAAGAGGAAAGCTTGCCTGAAGAGAGTACTCTGACCACTGAAACTCAGAAGAGAGCTGGACTCCCAGGACAGCTGATAGAGGCTAACAGAATCACAGGAGGAATAGGCTCCAGCCAGAGACAACTATAACAACTAACACCAGAGATTACCAGGCAAATGTAAGAATCTTACCAACAGAAACCAAGACTGCTCACCATCATCAGAACCCAGCACTCCCACCTAAGCCAGTCCTGGATAAACCAACACACCCAAAAAGCAAGATTCGGATTCAAAATCATATCTCATGATGCTGGTAGAGGACCTTAAGAAGGGCATTAATAACTCACTTAAAGAAATACAGGAGAACACTGTTAAACAGGTAGAAGTCCTTAAAGAATCACAGGAAAACACTGCTAAATAGATAGAAGTCCTTAAAGAGGAAACAAAATTCCCTTGAAGAATTACAGGAAAACACAAATAGGTGATGGGATTGAATAAAACCATCTAAGACATAAAAAGGGAAGTAGAAAAAAATAAAGAAAACCCAAAGTGAGAAACTTTGAAGATAGAAAGCCTAGGAAAGAAATCAGGAACCATAGATGTGAGCATCAGCAACAGAATACAAGAGATGGAAGAGAGAATCTCAGGTGCTGAAGATTCCATAGAGAACATGGGCTCAACAATCAAAGAAAATGCAAAATGCAAAAATATCCTAACTCAAAACATCCAGGAAAACTAGGACACAATGAGAAGACCAAACCTACGGACAATAGGGGTAGATGAGAATAAAGATTTTCAACTTAAAGAACCAGCAAATATCTTCAACAAAATTATAGAAGAAAACTTCCCAAACCTAAAGAAAGAGATGCCCATGAACATACAAGAAGCCTACAGAACTCCAAATAGACAGGACTAGAAAAGAAATTCCTCCCAACACATAATAATCAGAACAACAAATGAACTAAATAAAGACAGAATATTAAAAGCAGTAAGGGAAAAAGGTCAAGTAACATATAAAGGCAGGCCTATTAGAATTACACCAGATTCTCACTGGAGACTATGAAAGCTAGAAGATCCTAGACAGATGTTATACAGACCCTAAGAGAACACAAATGCCAGCCCAGGCTACTATACCCATCAAAACTCTCAATTACCATAGATGGAGAAACCAAAGTATTCCATGATAAAACCAAATTCACACAATATCATTATATGAATCTAGCCCTTCAAAGGTTAATAATGGGAAAACATAAACACAAGGACAGAAACTACACCCTAGAAAAAGCAAGAAAGTAATCCTTCAACAATCCTAAAAGAAGACAGCTACAGAACAGAATCCCAACTTTAACAACAAAAATAACAGGAAGCAACAATTACTTTTCTTTAATTTCTCTTAACATCGATGACTCAATTCCCCAATAAAAATACATAGACTAATAGACTGGCTACACAAGTGGGACCCAACGTTTTGCTGCTTACAGGAAACCCATCTCAGGGAAAAAGACAGACACAACCTCAGAGTGAAAGGATGAAAAAAAAATTTCCAAGCAAATGGTCCTAAGAAGCAAGATGAAGTAGCCATTCTAATATCAAATAAAATTGACTTTCAACCCAAAGTTATCAAAAGAGACAAGGAGGGGCACTTCATATTAATCAAAGGTAAAATCAACCAAGATGAACTCTCAATTCTGAACATCTATGCTCCAAATGCAAGAGCAGCCATATTCATTAAAGAAACTTTAGTAAAACTCGAAGCACACATTGCACCTCATACAATAATAGCGGGAGACTTCAACACCCCACTCTCACCAATGGACAGATCCTGGAAACAGAAAATAAACAGAGACATATGGACACTATCAGAAGCTATGAAACAAATGGATTTAATAGATATCTACAGAACATTTTATTCTGAAACAAAAGGATATACCTTCTTCTCAGCACCACATGGTACCTCCTCCAAAATTTACCATATAATCAGTCAAAAAACAGGCCTCAACAGATACAAAAATATTGAAATTGTCCCATGCATCCTATCAGATCACCATGCACTAAGGCTGATCTTCAATAACAGCATAAATAATACAAAGCCAGCATTCACGTAGAAACTGTACAACACTCTACTCAATGATACATTGGTCAAGGAAGAAATAAAGAAAGAAATTAAAGACTTTTTAGTTTTATGAAAATGAAGCCACAATATACCCAAACTTATTGGACACAATGAAGGCAGTCCTAAAAGGAAAACTTATAGCCTCCAAAAACAAACTAGAGAGAGCATACACTAGTAGCCTGAAGCACACCTAGAAGCTCAAGAACTTTATACAAGGAGATAAGAATAAATCAATGCGCATTCTTCTTCATGATAACTGCCAGTTGTGCCAGCACCATTTGTTGAAACTGCTGGATAGTTTTAGTTCCTTTGTCAAAGATTAAATGACCATAAGTGTGTGGGTTCATTTCTGGATCTTCCATTCTATTCCATTGATCTACCTGTCTTTTGCTGTACCAGTACCATGCAGTTTTTTTTTTTTTAATCACAATTGCTCTGTAGTACAACTTGAGATCAGGCATGGTGATTCCACCAGAGGTTCTTTTATCCTTGAGAATAGTTTTTGCTATCCTAGGTTTTTATTATTCCAGATGAATTTGCAAATTGCCCTTTCTAACTCAGTGAAGAATTGAGTTGGTATTTTGATGGGGATTGCAATGAATCTGTAGATTGCTTTTGGCAGGATAGCCATTTTGACTATATTAATCTTGCCAATCCATGAGCATGGGAGATCTTTCCAACTTCTGAGATTTTCTTCAATTTCTTTCTTCAGAGACTTGAAGTTCTTATTATATAGATCTTTCACTTCCTTAGTTAGAGTCACACCAAGGCATTTTATATTATTTGTGACTATTGTGAAGGGTGTTGTTTCCCTAATTTCTTTCTCAGCCTGTTTATCCTTTGTGTAGAGAAAGGACATTGATTTGTTTGAGATAATTTTATATCCAGCTACTGCACTGAAGCTGTTTATCAGGTTTAGGAGTTCTCTGGTGGAATTTTTAGGGTCACTTATATATACTATCATATCATCTGCAAATAGTGATATTTCAACTTCTTCCTTTCCAATTTGAATCCCCTTGATCTTCTTTTGTTGTCGAATTGTTCTGGCTAGGACTTCAAGTATTATATTGAATAGGTAGGGAGAAAGTGGGCAGCCTTGTCTAGTCCCTGATTTTAGTGGGATAGGCAGCCTCATTTATAATAGTCATAAGGTGGAAAGAACCCAGATATCCCTCAACAGAAGAATGGATACAGAAAGTGTGGTACCTTTACACAGTGGAGCACTACTCAGCTGTTAAAAACAATGAATTTATAAAATTCTTGGGCAAATGGATGTATCTGGAGGATATCATCCTTAGTGACGTATCCCAATCACAAAAGAAGTCTCTTGATATGCACTCACTGATAAGTGGATATTAATCCTGAAACTTAGAGTACTCAGGATACAATTTGCAAAACACAAGAAAATCAAGAAGGAAGACCAAAGTGTGGATACTTCATTCCTCCCTAGAATAGGGAACAAAACACCCATGTATAGAGTTACAGAGACAAAGTTTGGAGCTAAGAGGAAAGGATAGACCATTCAGAGACTACCCCAGCTGGGGATCCATCCCATAATCAGCCACCAAATCCAGACACTATTGCATATGCCAGCAAGATTTTGCTGGAAGGTCCCTGATATAGCTGACTCATGTGAGGCTTTGTCAGTGCCTGGCAAATACAGAAGTGGATGCTCACAGTCCTCTATAGGATGGGACACAGGGCCCCCAATGTAGGAGCTAGAGAAAATACCTAAGGAGCTGAAGGGATCTGCAATGCTATATGTGGAACAACAATATTAACTAACCAGTACCCCTAGAGTTTGTGTCTCTAGATGCATACGTAGCAGAAGATGGCCTAGTCGGCCATTATTGGGAAGAAAGGCCCCTTGGTCTTGCAAACTTTATATACAAGTACAGGGGAATGTCAGGGCCACGAAGTGGGTGTGTGTGAGTAGGGAAGCAGGGTGGGGGGAGGGTATAGGGAACTTTTGGGATAGCATTTGAAATGTAAATAAATAAATTAGCTAATAAAAATAATTCAAGGAAAAAAAAAGTGGGTAGGCTCAACAGTAGCAAGGTAAAATGTACAGGTGGCAGAAAACTCAGCTCAAGGGCCAGGAAATGGACATCATCCCCAGGGTCTAGAGGCAGATCTCAACAGCTCATAGTAGCCCTGGAGTGCCATACCTAAGCCTGAGGTTAACATGTGAATCACCTTCTGAAGCCATCTGTTGACACACACTGCATAGTGGTCTGAATGGTCTAAAGTCCCAGACTTCGTTTAATTGATGCTCATGGCTGCATCCTTCCAATGGGCCCACTGTCATTTAGAAGCCTTGAAAGTTGTCTTCATCCCACTGCTCTATCTCCTAGAGGAACCAACATCTCACCAGAGCCCAGGACTGTCTGAAGGCTTGTCCTGCGGGGGCGGGTGACTTGCAGTTTCTTTGCACTGGGGCTTCTGATCTCCTCCTTTCCTACTCTAGTCAGGGAGCCACACAGCTGTCCTTCTGCCTAGTTTTGCTTACTTATCCTGTGTCACCTTTCTTTTTCTCCTTGTTTTTCAGATATTCTATCACAATCTTTGTGAACTTCTGAAACTCTTTCGCTCTCACTTTAGAGTAGACTCTAGTTATTTTTCATATTCTGACTCTTCTAACTCACCGAGTCACGTTGAATTTTCTAGTTTGCTCTTTTTTGTGGAAGTCTGCCTCTTTGGTTTTTGTGCTCTGTGATATTGGACATATAAGGTAGCAACAAGAATCTCTCTATCTTTATGAGCTTTTGGGATTTCTTTATCAGCTATCCACTTCTAAAGCTGGTGTCTTTTTAACAGTGACCAATGACTTGGTTCTGTCTTATTTGTAGATTATAAAAACTACTGCTTGGATGTGGTGACTATTTTTTTAATAAGTTGAAACATGGCAAATATTAGGTTGCACCCTGCAAAAGATGGTTAGGAATCAAAATCAGAATTGTGATTTTAATTATGTATGTGCAGATGTGTTTGTGTGTGAAGCTTTGATTTCTTATAAGTCATTGACTTTTAAAAATAGACATCCTTCTTAAACAATAAGAAGCCTTGGATAGTCATGAGAGGCAAACCACTTCTCATGGAACCTACGGTGGAATAACATTTTACTTTGGCACACCAGGCACTGTGCTGTAGTGTAAGTCAAAGAGAGAGAAGTGATACAAACATTTGATGAGTGCTGTGTGGACCAGTGAGAAGTTTAATAGTGAAGGAAACACAATTCATACCTTCAAAATTATATTGTCAGTTGATAGTAATGAAGATTTCTAAGGATTGTCTAGAAGACATATCAGACATTATGCACCTTTAAAGATCTCTGAAAACAGTCACTTGTGAAAGCTTCACAGAGAAGAAAGGTAGTGCTGTGTTGAAACCCATAGCCAATGGAGGTGTGTGGATCTGGGTGAGGAAGTTAGGGGCAGCTGGGGCCAGTGGCAGAATGTGGTGGAGACAGAAAGAAAGTAATTTGACAGGTGATTTTCTTTTTTAACAGGTTGGGATAGTTTAGGATTTATTCAAAAGATGTGTAGGCATGTATTTGAAGGGGTTTGAATGGAATGAATTTGGTCTTTATCCCTAGTTCAAGTGAAAACATAGAAGGCTTTGGAGGAGAGAACTCCAAAGTTGAGTATATTATGTATGAATAAAATGAACAAACATTCATGGGACATTAGGTACGGCTGAGTTATTTTTCCTTGGTGTCTTAGTGATGTAATTCTGACAAAAGCAACTCAGGGAAGGAAGGTTTTATTTTAGCTCACCAAGGTTGTAGCCTATCATAGCAGGAAAGTCAAGACAGCATAAACCTTGTCAGATCACAGCCACAATCAGAGAGCAGTGAGTGACAAACCAAAGTCACTGCTTAGGTCCCTTCTCCATTTATACAGTCTGGGACCCTAGCCAAGGAATGGTACCCCACAGTAGGTGTCTTCCCACCTCTGTTAATGCAGTCATAATACCCGCTACCCCCAGCTATCTCCAGAGGCTCATTCCTCAGGTGATTCCAAATTCTGTCTGGTGTGTAAGCGGCACTAATCACCACAAGGTATAATTACATTTCTGTTATAACACACAGAAGAGATGGATGAGGCCAAAGATGTATAATATTTGATGCTTCATTCAAGGAAATGTGTAGAAGGGGAGTCATACTCTCAGCTGATATCTGGGGTGACTCCTACAAAGGCTCATGATAATTAGAAGAAACAGCAATTGACCTTGCCTGTTTCTGAAGGGATTTTTATTTGTACATCCGAGCAAGACCTTTATGAGCAAAGTCACAGACCTGGGAAGAGAAACCAGCATTTTATCCAGTCTGCCTGGGACATGGGCTATCAAAGAGAAGGACTGAGGCTGTGTAAGCTGAGTATGGTCTGCTGGATCTCCCCAAAGGCAGGCTTTTAACACTACTGGGTGCGGGGCTTCTTTTTGTACAAGACTTGGTCCATCATCCTGGTTCTCCCTCACCATGCTCTGTCTAGTTCTGCAGAACTGATTCAAGTGAGAAAGGCCAAAGTATGTAATGGCATCCCCCCACCAGACTCTATTTCACCCCATAATTAATCAACCTAAGAAACCTAGGCGAAGCAGGGATTTTGTGGTTAGTGATGTCATAAACCATTACAAGTGCTGATCCATCGAATAAAAGATAAATAAAAATAACAGAAGCCTTTTTTTGGTCTAACTCATTTTCTGTGTCCTGCTTTTATTTAACTATTGAGGGGAAGAAACAGTTAAAGAACACTATTTAGATAGTTCCTAAAACATGCCGCTGAGTCTCCAGTTTATTTCAAGGCTCATGGATTGTACAATACCAGATTTCTTGGGTCTTTGTATTTCCTTTCCTCGGTGGGTCAATAAATTAAGTAACACGTCAATACTAAGATAGCAGATGAACATCTGTCAGGGGGAACTGGTCCTAGGGGCTTTGTGCTCTGGTTTGGAAAATGTTTGATCTCTGTGTGCCGTCATAAAAGATGGGAGAGAGTTTATTATCTTTTATGATCCTGACTTACCAACAGTACCTGACAGAGTGATTGTACCGTGGCCTCCAGTTGGAACTTGGGATGTTCTCGTTGCCTCGTCCCTGTATAAGGCACAGGACTTGCTGGTGAAACATCAAAACAAGCTATAATATGGCTCTGGCGATGGGATTCGGAACAGCTGCAGGGCTTTCTCCTGTAGGGGGCTGGCAGGAAGAAGAAAAATGAAAGTAGCGCAATCAATCTCTCTAGCATTCTATATATTAATAATGTTTGCCAGCTCCAGACATTGCTTAATCAATACCGGATGCAGGGGCTTGCAACAGTTTGTGATACTTGGATACCTTGTGGAAACAGTCTGAGCCCATGGTCCGGGGATATGGGGAGAGTCCGGTGATGCCCGTACTGGTTCCCATACAGGAAAGGTATCATGGCCTTAGAAATGATGTTTCAAAAAAAGATTCCCACACTCATCAAGCTAATTCATGAAATTTTCTAAGAAGGAGTGATTCCTTAAGAAACTGGTGTGACTACTCTTTTTCTACCTCGATCTTAGCTGGTCTGCCCAAGCTTTCAAGTGAACCAGCAGAGGGATTCACTTTCCAGACCAGCAGGGTAGATTGAAGGTGCTGACGCCAGGGGGCGCCCATCGGAGGAGTCTGCAGGGTGCTCTGAGCTTGAGGCCCCCAGAAAAACTCTGCATTCTAAGGGTTCTCAGCTTAGAAAGGGCTGCAAACACTCAAAGAAATCAAAGGAACTCATTTGTACAACAGTAACAGAATACAACAGAACAAAAGCTACCTGACGCTATCTGATTGTTGTTTATCTTTGATTTGAATGACAAAGTCATTTTCCTCAGGGAAGGTTTAATTGCTTAAAAGCAATCTTTGCTTGGCAGGTACTTTGTGTGTGTGTGTGTGTGTGTGTGTGTGTGTGTGAGAGAGAGAGAGAGAGAGAGAGAGAGAGAGAGAGAGAGAGAGGGAGAGAGGCAGAGAGACAGAGACAGAGACAGGAGAGAGACAGAGACAGAAGAGAGAGACAGGAGAGAGAGAGACAGAGAGAGACAGAGAGACTGGAGAGAGAGACAGAGACAGAGACAGAGAGACAGAGACAGGAGAGAGACAGATGGAGAGGGGGGTGGGGCAGAGCGTGTGAGTGAGAGAATGAGGGAGCGCCATTTTGACTTTCACCAAAACCCCAGTATAGCAGCTGGATGGATATAACTCCACGTAGTCCACAGTCATGCAGTCATTAGCAACCTTTCAGGCCTCTCCACCTATGACTGTGCTCTAATGTGAACACACACACACAGAGTTTTGCTACAAACAAACTTCCAAACACCAAGATTCCAATCAAAATCTCAGCCGGTTTTTGTTTACAGCTTCTCCCCTGCCTCTCCATATTTTGGCAATATTATTTAAACACTAAAACCGCAGGGGATGTTGCATGTAACCTGTTGGTGCGTGCACACATGCACCTAGCAAGCTGGAAGCCAAAGCTGAGGCGGCGATTTGCTCATAAACTGGATAATTAAGGATGTGCCAAGCTACCTGTGGGGGACCTGGGGTTTATCAGTGGTTTTTATTTACTGTTTAGTAGTACAGCATGTTACATAAACCTTTAAGTAAAAACAATTCTATTATAAAACTAGTCCTTTCAAAGCCACAACACCTCCCCTACTGAGTTCTAAAATCACTGGAAAATGGGCAGCAACAATAAACACGGTACCTAATACCAATAAATGGTCTGCCCACCCGGCACTCATGGTGCTCGGGAAGTGTATGAGTACCTGTGTAAACATGAAAATATCTTTGTTCTCTTTCCTTAACTATGTTTCTCTCAACAGATCTAGTTCAAGAATAGTTACCTTTCTAGTCTTTGTTTCTTGGTTACATTTTACCTTTGATAATAGAGTTCTGAAACTTGGTAGCACATCAGAATGATCTAGAAAGATTGAAAAAGGTATTGATGGCCAGACAGAGTGGTACACACCTGTAATCCCAGCAC
Source organism: Mus minutoides (assembly GCA_902729485.2). Lineage (NCBI taxonomy): Eukaryota > Metazoa > Chordata > Mammalia > Rodentia > Muridae > Mus > Mus minutoides. The sequence continues at coordinate 24,480 of CACVCL010019948.1, read as the reverse complement.
TTAGGATACAGAGGCAGGGAGATCAGAAATTCAAGGGCAATTTGGATTGCAAAGCAATTTCAAAGCTAGCTTGGACTACATTAGACTCTGTTAAAACAAACAAGCAAATAATAATAAAAGAAAACAACCCCACAAACAGTATCTGAAATGAATGGATGGCTGGATTCTGATCTCAGAAGTTCTTGTCTAATTGACCCAAGATTTAAAAAGTCTCCCTCCTTAATGTACATAAGGATGGTCTCTGAATTATTCCAGAATCTTAATGGTAGTACCTGGGATGGGGGAGCAGATGAAATTCCCTCCCTCCCTCCTTCTCTCCCTCCCTCCCTCTCTCTATCCCTCTCTCCCTCCCTCCCTCCTTCCCTCCTCCCTCCCTCCTTTCCTTCTTATAGTGCTGGGAACTGAACCTAGAGCTTTTAGAGTGTAAGCTAATTGCCCTCCAGCAGAGCCACACCTCCAGCCCTAAACTGCACTTACAGCAGTCTCCTGTGTGCAGCAGCAGCAGCAGCAGCAGCAGCAGCAGCAGCAGCAGCAGCAGCAGCAGCAGAGCTCACACCTGAGCAGTAACTGTGGTGGGGAATGCTTGGGATACATTCTGATCTGGGAAGGTCAAAATGCAAGATAGGAAAAAGGCAGGGTGGAGGTTCTTCCCACATTTCATCTATCTTACACGAGTGGAGCTTCAGTTCCTATGGGCCTGGATTTTTTTCTCTACTTCTAGTGTAGGCGATTCCCATTAAAAGATGAGCTTTTCCTGAGACAACCTCGTCTCCAGTGCACAATGCTGAGAGGTGGTTCACCCAGGGTGAAGCAGGCAGCGGCTGTGCAAGCAAGTGTGCCTATCTCAGATGGACATTTGCTCCCTTCTGGGTGTTAGCTAAATGCTCTGTACTCTGATATTTTTCACTGAAATTATCATTTTTCTTCTACAAACAAGGAAGCCAGGGTTCAAGGGGGAAAGTTATCCAAACTAGAGAGGGGTGAGGTGGTGTCTGGGTGGGGTGGTGCCTGTGGATGCTTTGATGGTCCTAATGGCTCTCCTGCCCCCACTCACAGTCTGTCTCTGCAAGCCCCTCTTTTCCTGTTTGGATGACCCGGTCTTGTCCTTTATCAAGGCTATGAAGTCTTGTATTTTGTTGGGCCATGGCTACTCTGATAAACCAATCTATGTTCACATATTAATGGGCTTGTGGACTGCTATCATCAACTCTGACATCGTTATTAAGTGCTTTCTCTTTCATCTTCATTTGAAAATGATAACATTCTCCTGATGGAGTTTCACTGTGTGTTTTCCCGCTCTTATGTATTGCCAAAGTAACCAGTCAGTTCAATAGAAAACAAGTCTGCCTGGTGGTATGCTTGAGGTCTTATGTGGCAAGCAGTTGCTTGCTGACAATGTTTTTTCTTTCTTCCAGTTCGGTTGGCATCTGATGGACCCAACCGCAGAATTTTTGTTTTAAGCACTTATTTTTTAAAACCTACTACCTACAAGCGTCCAATCCCGGTGGATTTCATGGCACACACAGTAACGCCATTCATTACTGGGGACTTCCAGTCGGTTCCGGGGCCTGGCGTTTTATGCAGGCCCGTGTACCCATGAATTGATTTTGATTTCATCCACTGCTTTGTTCCTTCAATCTCTGTGGCCCTTTTAGGGGCAGAATGGGGACTTCCTTCTCTCTGCCTAGCCCTCCCAAAGCTTGGGACGCCAATCCTTCAGAGAGAGGCTCGGGTTAGACAGACAATCCTGGTTCTGAGGGTTCTGTGAACAGGTAGCTGGGACTTCGGCTGTCTGTTCCTGATAGCTGCAACTGCTAAAACAATCTTGTGTTTTTTTTTTCCCACATTTAAAGAAAGACCTTCAGCCAAACCGTCGCCCCTGACCTTGTTTTATATTTCCAATGTGCATTTTATTAACTCCTTTCTCATATGGTGCACATGGAGCTTGCCGCCAGATGAGAACGGGGCAAGTTTTGCAATTCTGATGGAGTGAGCAGCCATGAGCATGGAGAGAAGTTTGAAACGAGTTTGGGAGCAGGGGTCTGCTGTGTCAAGCTGAGCTCTGTGTAAAGGGGAGATAAGAAAGTGCTCAGGAGATGTACAAGTCACTTCATTAAAAACCAAACTCAAACCACGCCTGCGCAGCCAAAGAAGTCCTGCAGACCGGAAGATGATCGAAGGGAGCTAGCTGAACGTGTAGTCTGGATTCTCAGGACAGAAATTTATAACTTTTATTCTCCAACTTGACAATTCGTTAAGGGCAAATTAGACAAGCTGGGGGGAAAACTCTGAAAAATGACTTTAGGACACTGAAGCGGAATGAACTTAAACTCTGTCTTACACACATTTTCATTGATTTCGAAAGACTGGGCTCCTCACAGAACAGTCGGGGAAATCTGGGCTCCTCACAGAACAGCCGGGGAAATACTTTCTGTCTTTTTGAGGAATGATGTACTGCCCCTGCTCCCCTAAATCCAAAGCTAACCCCCCCACCCCCGTCCACGGGAGTATATGCCTGTGTTCAGTGGTGTCTACCTAATTGGCCACAAGAGGGAATTAAACTAAATAAAATCACTATCCGTGGGGGGCCTCTAAATATGCCTTTTTAATTTGAAAATTTTTGTGGGATATAGTGTAATTCAAGCTTTTCAAGGTTTATTGGGGCATAGCTCACAGACCTCAGACCAAGTCTGATGGCTCTTCACTAATTCAGAAAGCAAAAGCACCTTTCATCTGGCCGAAGCTGGGAGGAAGTCTGGGTGAGTGGAGCTTAGCGCTGGGACAGCTGTCCTTGGCCCTAGGATGGACTTGGCCTGGCAAGGAGGAACTAGCTGTCTTGCACAGTCGCTCACTACTTCGGAAGGCGCAAAATGCCTGGTGCTGGGGATGAAGACGTAGCTCACAGAGGCGTGTAAAGGCTGGTGACTTGCAGCCTGCTGCCTTCTCAGTCAAAACACACCGCTCTGGGTAATTAATTGCTGCGAGAGGAAACGGACCAATGGCGCCTTCTGCTGTGAATCTGTTAATGGAGAACTTATGGAGAAAAAGTCGAGTCCTCCCGTCCAAATTGGAATGTGAAAGAAATCTGTTGGAAGGTGATGACAGAAATGAAGTAAAACAGCTGTTTCCTGATCCGTGTGCCAGGTGTGTCTCACACTGTGATAAATAAGATCTGCGTCCTACTCGCCAGAAAAGAGGGGGAGGATATTAGAAGCGTTTATTATGGGGAGACACGGAAAAAAACACCCTTGACTAGCTTTGTTTCTCCTGGCACAGAACGGGGAACCCTTCGTCGCACAATGCTTGGAGCCGATAATTCCAGTTGTTTAGGTTCAAGCCAACGTGGCCTATTAAAAGCTTAAATTCGATTTTATTGTCCAGGTATTTATTAACTGATTATGAAAAGACATTAAAAGACCCATAATTAAACCAAGTTGCCTCTTACCTTGATGAATTCTCCCCCTCTTCTTACACAATAGAAAAATCTCCTTGGGTTTGATTTGAGGGCAGCCGTCCCCTGCCTTGACATAACAGCCTGCAGCTCTCACTTCAGCTCCAGCCAGAGCCTAAATTAAAAGATCTGTGAAAGCCCGTGGTTATGGTTACAAGTATTCCCCCGTTAGAGTATGTGCGGTGTTGTATTCCTCTTGCAAACTGTTGCTGGGTTTCACCCAAGGAGGCTGCAAGAATGACTATTGACAGGAGTTTTGAAATGTCTTCCTGACTTCTCCTTTACCACAGCCCTATGCTAAGGTCAGTAGATGTACCATTCAAACACACAACCCTGGCCTAGGCTGTCCAACTACTTCTAGCTACAGTTTGACCTTGGATAGACCAGATTAACCCATCATTTCACTAAAATTACTTTCCATTCCTAGTTCTTAAAGTTTCCAAATATTTTTACTGTATTTCATTTTACTACTGCTTTTCTTTAAGCCCAGCAAGATTGGATATAATGAACTTATCTCCTTACAAGCAGCCAAAAATTATTAGAAATCATGTTCATTATTATCCGTTTAAGTCTAAAAACAGCCAGACTTAAAACTAAGTCTAAATTTAGCCAGTCGTGATTGTGTACACCTATTATGATTCCATCACTTGGGAGTCAGTGTAGGTGAAGGGCCACAAATCTGAAGCCACTCTGGTCTGCAGAGTAAGTTGCAAATTTTATCTAAAAAAAAAACCAACCCCTCTCAAAACAAAACAAAACAAAAAACCCAAAAAACTCCCAAAATCTAAATTAAATTAATAATATATGTATACATTCCTTTCGAAAGCATCACAATTTCAGTGTTTCAATAGCAATAATTACTCCTTGAATGACCTTCATTGGTTGTAGTATTGCCAGTATTTAAAGTAGGATTTAACTAAAAATATAAATAAAGGGAACAGTAATAATGTTGAAAGCACAGATATCTCATTAGTATGGAATTATGTTCTTTATTAAAACCTCCAGTTTCACTACCGTATCCTATTGCTACTGTTCAGTCACTTAACATTGGTTTAAAAGACGAAGAGCCCTATGTCTTAAACAGGCCCTGAAGCGCTGTAAGGAAGTCAAGCCCAGTATTTAAGCTGCATTTCCTGCACTGCGGGCAGGATCTGAAAAATTATAAAATCTCAGTCACAGCTATACTTCTCTTGAGGATAACAACTGGAGTTTTGTAGTCACGTGCATGACTATGTATTTATAAAGTCACCGCTGAGATTTTGAAAGAGATCTCAGCTTTTAAAACTTCTAATAACACGAGCAGGGGGCAGTTGAAGTAATTGGATATTTGACATCATTTACTTTTTTTCTTTCCTCTTGCCATTCAAGTGCTGAGTCACTGTTTCTCTCCAAAATTTAAAATACAAAAATAAACACCTTTATTGGCATAGCAAGCTCAGTTTACTGTTATAAGAAAATGAAAGGCTACTGTCTATAGTTGAAGATTGCCTAGTTGTTTTTTTTTTTTTTTTTTTTTTTTTTTTTTTTTTTTTTTTTTTTTTTTTTTTTTTTTTTTTTTTTGGTAAAAATTGGTGCTTGAGGGGTAAATCACTATTCTCAAAGTAAATATAGCTTATTGTTTTTCCTAATCAATTCTATTTTAAAATATAGTAACAATTGTTTAGGCAATATTTGCTTAAGGACATATTCTTTTCTTTTTTTTCTTTCATCCTTTCATTTTTTGAGACACAGTTTCTCCCTGGCTGTTCTGGAACTTGCTCTTTAGACAAGTTTGGCCTTGAACTCAGAGATCTGCTTGCCTCCACCACTTGAGTGCTGGCATTAAAGGTATACACCATCACTGCCTGGCATCATTTTTCTTTGTAAAATCACTCCCAAGTGGGATTTTTTTTTTTGGTTACATTAATCTTTTAAAAACTATTTATTGTTAGTATGTGGTGTGTGTGTGTGTGTGTGCTCATGTGTGTGTGTGCTCATGTGTGTGCACCCACATGTGAGAGGTCAGAGGACAGCTCATAGCAGCTGATTCTTTCTTTCCCCTGTAGGTTCTGGTTCTGTTCTTAAATTAAAGTCATCAAGCTGGCACTGAAAGTTCATTTATTCCCTGAGCAGGTTACCAGTACTATTACATTGATCTTGAAAATATAAGGTTGGGTCATGGCTTGGTACTACAGTTGGAAGATGGTCATTCATTCATTCTTTCTTTTACTCACTGATCCCATAAAGATTAGATAGAATACTTAATAATGGGCACCTCTAGGTCCCAAAGACTTAGAAACACAGACTGACCCTGAACAGAGGACTACTTGCAGAAAGAGGGCTTGGGGGGACTCAATCGGTTATTTTATGACTTTATACTGTGAGAGGGGACTCAGAAGAAAATAATCTACAAATAACTTAGATTTGGGTATGGATAAGATGGTGTGCTCGGCTGTTCGGCTTTTTATCCTGCTGATGTGTCTCCAAGTCTCCCTGGTGTGTCTCTGCCGACCATTCCTTCTCCTGTTCTCACAGCACATGAATCATGTCCAACATGCCCACAGCCCACACTCTTCTGTCACTGTTCCCGAAATCCAACCGTTGTCACGCCACAGCTTTTCCATCTCTAGCTCTGCTTTGGTCTAAAGAAAACACAATTCCCACAGAGGTGGATCTACTCTCTATGACCTCCCTTGCCGGGTCTGTGTTGTGTTTCACGTCTAAAGAAGACTTTGAGGACAAGTAGACAGCGGAGGAACAGCTCTTGTGTCCCTTCAGAAGCTCTTTACTTCTGCCTTCAGGACCAGGAAGACTGCAAGTCCCCCTCCCCCCTTTTGCCCCACACCAGCAGTCCTTGCAAGGAAGCCAGCTCACCTTCCACCACCCTAGTCAGTGACTGTTCGCAGCTATGGGGCGAGGTGTCATTGACTGATGCATAATTATGGCAGACAGAAAAATGTAGACGTGTTAGCAAAGTCAATATTATGGAGGCCTCTGTCTTCCCAAATACTGTAAGTGAAAGATATTTCTAGGGCATAGCCAATTACATTCTCTGCTTTTATGACCAGTCACAAATGTATTTTTTATTAGCTGGTGTGTTCAATGTTTTGAATGCACAGCCCTTATTTCAATCTCGTTTTAGTTTGTGGTAAGTGTGGAAGGGTATTTGCTGACTTGAAATAGTGAAGCTGCTCTCCTTGAGCTGAGCCGAGGCCTGGAGCCTTGAGCGTTTTATTCCACAGCCTTCTGTGATTCTTGCCTGTAAATTAGTCTCTGAAGTGGTGTTTATTGCTGAACCAAGAGGTTAAGACAGCCTAATTATATGTTTGTGCAAGAGAAAACACCATGCCCCACCGTGAGCAATTATCCTGTCCCCCTTCCACAGTTTAATTTGGCTCCAGCTAAGAAGAATGAGGAGATGGCCTGTCTTCACCACAAACTTAGCTACCATGCATTTTCAGTGTTAATTAGAAATTCCGTTCACTGGGAAAGTGACTTTTTGGAGTCACTCAGCTTCCAGTCAAGTGGAGGGCATCTGGTGAGGCAACTTCAAGTGTCTTTGTGGATTAGCTCTCTAATTCCACTCATGGGGCAACATGTGGGTGGGACCCTCGCACATCCCTCCCAGCTTCCTTCAGCGATGCCATTTTCTTGTTCTTTTTATTTTTACACACTCAGGGCAATGAAAGCAAACGCAGCAGAGACTGGTAGGAATATGGGGTGCTGTGCCCAGTATTTGTTTTAAAGGAAAATCCTGACTTTTTTTTTCCCCAAAGGGACTTTTTCTTATGTAAGTAGCATGCGGCCAATAAAAACCAGAACGAGAGCAACAGGTCAATGTCTTTAAAGTTGGTCATAAAATGTATCACAACAAAGAATCCGTAGGGTAGAGATTGTATGCAGGAGTACATGTCTTTGTTCTTGGACACTTCTCTGTCACAAGGGCAGCATATTTCTGTTTCTCTTCAAAAGACGTGGGCTCATATTTTCATACACAGGCATATGCTAAGACCTCACAAAGCCCAGGTTCAATTTCCTCTTAGGAAAATAAAAGATGCTCTTCATGTCTTCTAGCACTCAGCCAGCAATGTGTGCATTGTCGCTGAAATGAGCTGAGGGATGAACCGACCCTCTAGGAAACAGTATTTCAAAAGTGGTCCAGAGTGCCCTGCTGGGATGGGCTCCCTCCAGGGAAACGGGCTTCTTATTATTAACAAATTTCCAGGCTATCACTCAGTTCTCTCATCTTTATCCTATTTCTGTAAGTTCTGTTTTTAGGATGTCTTTCTCTTGCCCCTCTACCCCACTTTCAGCTCTCTACTTTCTTAGCCTCTTAGATATATTTTTTTAAAAAGTAAACCTTGTTTCTCATTGGCTAGCTCTGCTCTGTTGACCACCTCTCCCAATCCTGGTGGGTCTTTCAGACAGTATACTTGAGGTGCAGACAACCATAGCTGGTAGCTTAAGGAGGCACTTGGATGCTCCGTGTCTTCCATGTATTTTTCCCATTTCTTTCAAGGACATTTATTCCATGTGCTAGGGCAGCTAAGGCACACACTTCCTGGTGATTCTTTGATAGGCCTTTTTAAGGTCTCTCTTCTCTGCCTGTGAGAAGAAAGTGAGTATGGCAAATGGAAGCTAGCATGATGATTTATAACTGTTCCATTATTTTTAAGTTTTTTGATAAAACAACTCAAAGACCATCAATGACATTATACCAGGGAGTCTTGCTACTGTATTTTGTTCCATGGCACATCCCTAGTAATTTTCAGCCAGAAACCATCTGCATCTCTCATTTGAAAGTTATATGCCTACTATGTTCCAGGCTATATTCTCATAAATGTCATGCAGTACTGCTGGCTGCTCAGGCTTGTTTCTGCTCTGTCAGAGTGCATAGTTTTGGTTTGGTATTTTTTTTTTTTGACACACATAGTCTCTCTAAATTAGAATTTAAATCACCTTTAATCAAATAGTTTTAACCCTATCAAGTAGCATGCTGTCTTGTCAATGAGATAATAACTTCTCTTGTCAATGAGATAATAACTTCTCATATCCTCAGGAGTGTAGTAACGTTTTTAGGGCATCTGAGCATGGTCAATCAGTGGGACACTGGAGGAAAGAAATGATGCTATGACAACAGTCTTCTCCAGAGAGCGCTCCGTGACACTTTACAGCATGAGTTTCCTTGGCTGTAAATGTAAATGTCACTTTTATCTCTTCTGCTAAAGTGATGGGATGAAGACTGCACCCAAGCTGTGCAAATGCATGCCTTGGCCTGAGCCCATGGCATTTCTATGAATCTATGAAGTCTCCCTAAACCTGGAAGCTTCTAGTCTCTATAATCAAATCTTCTGCAAGCCTGGACCCCAAAGGTTTCAGCTTCTAGCCTCTGTCTGCTAACATAGGCTGTATATGTTTCGACCTCTGAGACTTACTACTGAATAAACTCAATCTTTCTAGCTCCTTCTGAGCTCTGGATGGCTGGCTTAACTCGGATGTCTGGCTCAAACTCATCTCCAAGGACTGATTCAAACTGGCTTCTTTTGGCTTCTGACTGAATTGCTCTGCTTGGAAAGACTGCTTCTGAACTCCATGAACTGAACTGCTCTGAACTGAACTGAACTGAACTGTACAGAATGGAATGGAACAGAAGGAAATAGAAATGAACGGAACTGAACTGAATTGAGGTCTCTCTCCCCCTCTGTTCTTTATCCCCTTTCCTTTCTGTTCTCATGAGAGTTGGGCATATTCTTTTTTTTTTTTTTTTGAGTTAGGAGTATTCTATCTCTGACTCATTCTGTCAAATCTCTCTCTGATTCATCACATTGTCTACTCCTCAATTAGAAGTCACTTTCAAACACGGCTGCATCCTTCTACACACTAATCTACGCTTCATTATTAAGGATTAAAGTGTATACTAAGGGTGTGTCTGTATTCCAGCTAGACCATATTGTAATCCAAGGTGTGTCAGCACTCTGTCTGGATTATATCTTTGGATGTGATCCCTTACTGGGGCAGCCATGTTGCCAGATTAAAATTCTTGTACAGTTGACAAACATCTAATTTTGACTTTCTTTTTCTTCTAGAGAGAGATATAAAAGTTGTTGAAGAACTTTTAAAAAGGAGAGTTTTATTTCCTAGAAATAAATTTCTCCTCTTTCTCTTCCTCTTCCTCCTCCTCCTTCCCCTCCCCCCTTTTCCCCACACTTTGATTGTAGGAATAGAGAAAAAAAAAAGCTGGAACTGATCTCAAAACTTCCTTCCTGCTGGCCAGCTTTCAGAAGGTCAGAGGTGCTATGTGAGCTGCTGGTGGAGAAACGTCATTATGCTATTCCCTAGTAGTGAACCCTAAGGGCTATAATACCCACCTTCCAGGAAAGATGTGCCAATGAAAGTTATGTCGAGGGGGTGGTAACTAACTAACTCCTGGTGGGATTTGACCCTTCTACACAGAAGGTATTTCATGCCTGGTACTATAGATCTGAAGAAAAACCCATCTCGGAGAGGCCATAGGTCCTAGTGGGAGACTTACTCCTGCAGTTTTACTAAATGAGCATGTTGTAAAACTGCCTTTTAAATATTCATGTCTATGCTTTTCTGCTGCTAAAGTGATAAAACATCATGGACAAAGGCAACTTAAGGAAGAGAGAATTTATTTTCACTTACAGTCCCAGAGCAAGAGACTGACTATAAATGGTGGGGGAAGCAGAGTAGCAGGTAGCCTCAGGAGGAGGCTGAGTACTCACATCTTCAACCACATACAGGAAGCAGAGAGCCAACTGTAAGTGGGGGCAAGTCTATAGACTCTCAAAGTCCATTCTGAGTGACCTAGTTTCAGGCTGTACTACCTGCCAAACATCACCACCAACTCAAAACCAAGTGTTAAAATACTCAAGCCTGTAAGGACATTGCTCACTGAAACCACCAAACTCACATATTAATGCTTCTCGGAACTGGCCAGAGGAGCTTCTTTCTCCAGTGGACAGCAGTTAATGCAGAGATTCATAATTGGTCAAAGTTGTGAGAGATAAGTGACCATTGAGTGCTTAGTCCTAACTGGGACATATATATTAACCCCAGCATCACCACCACCAAGACTCTGTGAACATCATCATGGCAGAGGAGCCATAAGGAATGTCAGAGCTGGAAGATGGGGAGAAGTGCTGTTAAATGCCATTACTCTCATGAACTCACTGCAGCTGTGGCTACACTGCATGAGATCAAGCCAACAAGATCAGACAGCATCCCACAGACAGCACTGATTGGACTGGGTGCATTACAGAGGACAAGGAGGTGGGAGGGGGATATGTCCGGTCCTCTCTGGTGGGAACTTAATAGAATTGGGTATGGGTATGATGAAGACATGTGTTTTTACATGTGTGAAACAGTCAAAAAGTAAAGGGAAGATACTGAAAGATGGAAGCTGTCTTTTTGACTTTGAGAACTTAAATGTTCCTGTGACTATGGAAGACACATATAGTCTCTGCACCACTTCTCCTCTCTGAAGGTGAGCCTAAAAGAATAAGAAGGATTTCACCAGGCTTGCGGCATGCCAGAACTAGATTCCATGTTCAGAGATCCTTCAGCTCTCTCTCAGGTAGCCTGGCGGCGTAAGACAGCATTCAGCGTCGGAGTCATTAATTACCTCCTAGCCTGTGCTTTAGCAAAGGTTGAAAATTCACAAGCAGCTAATATTATCTAGAGAGTTTTCATGCAGAACATCTGAATGCTCTTCCCCAGCTCCACTTGGAATCTGAGAAGTAAATCTGTAAATAAAATTTTGTGGCTTGTTGTATTAAGTTCTTGCTTAAGTTTCGTAGCTCCGTCCCTGCCTTAACTTTCAGCTTTGCCAAGAGTTGTGAAGTCTGAATTAAAAGCTAAGCTACTCTTTCCTACAAGAACACTAACAGGTACTATCATTGCGCTTGGCTTGAGGAGAGAGAGAGAGGACCGATATTCTTTATCCAGGAAGGTCTATGGAACAACAAGGTGGCCATTTAAGCTCTCAGGAAGTCTCAGGACATCAGCCCTGGCAGTATTCTAATGCACAGTGGCCTGATAGACTGAAGAAAAGACTTGAGGCTTAGCTCCCGAAAGAGATGAAGAAGGAGATGAGAGAGGCTACCATTGGCATGGCAGAAAAGGCGTGAGTGTTGTGGGAGGAGAGAACCAAGATGGATGAAATTTCAACCTTATGCTAGCTCTGTGCACTCTGGAGGGAGTTTTCTAAGCTTTCTGAGATGGCAAATACAATGGCCAATGTGTTTGAACAAATACAATAAAATGATAAGCATGTTCACTTTAGTTTTTATGTATGTGGATGTGTTTACATTTGCATGTCGGTGTTTGTGTGTGTGCATGTGTATTCTTGTGTGTATGTATATGTACATAATAAGTACATACACAAGTATGTGTGTATGTGTGCATTTGTGTGTTTATGTATATCTGTGCCCATTGGCATGCAGACATTGGATTACTGTAGTAATTCATAGTATTTCTTTTTCTTTCTTTTTTTTTTTAACTTTTTATTGATTCTTGTGAGTTTCAAATTATGCAGACCAATCCACCTCATCTCCCCATCCCCTCATATCTGTCCTTCACCCTTGCAACCTCCCACAGAAAGCACACACACACACACACACACACACACACACACACACACACAAGCATCAAAAGCAGTATTTGTGGAAACTGCAGTGTGAATAGTGTCCTACAGTATATCCCTCTGTCTACACATCTTCACTTGCAAATGTTCATTGCAATGAGTCATTGGTCTGGTTCAAGATCTCTGGCTTCTGTGACACCATCAATACTGGATTCTCACTTAGCCGCCTCCCAGTTATCCTGTTATTGCCCTGTGTCATGGAGACCCTGCAGATTTAAGTCAGCAGGACGGACCCTTTCATGAGTCCTAACTCTTTGCAGATGATATAGATTTGGGGATGGGTCAACTCAGAGCCCTGGATCTGGGCCTGGGTGGTAGTTGAGCTGGTCAGTATGGTGAGAGTTGAGCTGCTCTGTATCACCAGGGTGAGCTACAGTACTGCTCTGCCTAGGTTAACCAGTGCTTCCAGTGGCAGGAGGCAGGGTCAGCTCTCCCACACCCTTATCCCCTTTGCACAGGCTCACCCACACCTACCCCTCCAGCGCCAGCTCCACTGGGCTGGCAGTCAGTGTGGGGCCCACTATTGTAGATGCAGAAGTCCATGAGGGGTTTGGTTCACAGGTGCCTTTGCCATCAAGGCCAGCTCCACTGTGTTGCCCAGACAAGGAGCAGGGCCTGCTCTCCAGAATGCTACAGCCAGTGAGGGGGCAGGGCTAGTTCTCCTGAGTACGACAGGTGGCTCTTTTTGGTCACAAGCCACAATAAGAACTACTATGACTACCTTATAGAGTAGCATATAGTCCTAGTATTTCTTATTGTGGCTTGTGACTAAAAAGGGATTAAAGTCACTGGCCAGGAAACTGCTGAAAACTTTGAGTGTTTGCTGGATTGATACCTTTTATTCCTCTGTGCTGTGCTAACAGTGTATGTAATCCCTCTTCTCTGAATTGGCAAGAATATTATGCCTTTCCCAAACCTTAATTATTCTTCACAACCAATGCCAAGTGAAAGTCTGGTTTACGCAAGGTGTGTGCAGAAAGTGCCGATTTAGGCTCATCAGCAAATCTGGAGGGGGGAGGGGGGCGGCATCGGGTCTGACAGCATTCCACATTAAAGCCCAGAGTGATTTCCCTGTCAGTGACATGAGCCAAACATGAGGTAAACTGAGGTACCGTAAGGATCTGCTACTGAGAGAGGACTTATATCCATATGTGTTTGGCATGTGTTAGGTGTGCTGGTGATAGATCCTTGTGGGAAATAGGCTAAAAAAAATATTCCAGGACTTACGGTAATGGAATTTGTGTGTTTGTAGGTGCAGGTTTGGAACTCAGAATAACTTCTCTTCAGAATGTAGACAGCATCTTCCTTGAACCAAAATGCAGCTCCTTTAGTGTGGAGTTAATCTAAGTCCAAAGACAGCAACTACCTGCTAGGTAGGCAAGCCCTTACTAACAAACTTTCAACATTAAACTTAACTTCAGGCTGGATGTTCCAGGACAAATTTCTCAATGACGCTTATGTCTTAGCATCAAGTGATGGGCAAAATTTTCCAGAAACAACATCTCTGGCAGGGTGCAGAGTGGGCTTGTAAGCCTCAAGAAAACCTTTATCATGCTGTTTGGGATATCACCACCAACCTTTACAAGGCCACTAATACTGCATTTTTTTTTCCTCCTTTATTATTCAGTTACACCTGGGACTAGCATAACATAAAAGCTAGGAAGCTATGTTTCCCAGGCAGGCTTTGAATATGTAATCTACCTGCCCAGCTGGAGTATAGCTGGGATTATAGGGCTGTGTCATTCATTGGTGGCCCATAAAGTTAGGTATGTTAACTTTGGAATTATTTGGGTTATATCGTGTATTATCCACATGGCCCTGTCAAGTTACAAAGGTTCAGCCTCCTCACTCGTGCAACAAGGATGGTAATAGCACATCACTGGTTTTTGTGATAATTAAGTGAAACATTATGGGAAATGTTTGTAATAAGATATCCACTGTTTGTACTTTTTTTTCTTTTTCTCTGGATACCACGGAAGTGTAAAATTAGCCATGAGAATTATCTTGTAATGTCTTCAAACTAGTCTGAGTGCTGTAAGAAGTCTCAATGATAGTCTCTAGGGAGACTAAGATGATAAACGTAGCCTTTAGTGTTGTCTTCCTCTGCTTGTGTTTAAGAGCTAGGGAAATTACAACTTAGAGTGAATCCAATGAGGCCATTTGTCCTGGGATTCCCATTGATAAACAAGAGGTAAGGACTACTCCTCTATCCACAGTGATATAGTTTAGTTCTTCCTTTATGTAGGAAAACAAGTTTAATGTGATGGAGCTAAACTTTCTACAAGTAAACAAAGATCTGTAACCATTTTGCTGCTTTATCTGAAGCCATTACACAGCAGGAAAGCTGGGCTATTTTTTTCTCCCCTTGAAGCACAGGTCAAGTTGCCACATGGCTGGGCCTTGATGCCTCCACACAGTGGAAAACAGAAGACTCTGCCTCAAACCTAACTCTATTTTCATGTTGCATTTTCTCTCCTTTAAATCTAGCTGTGATTGTGGCTAAATAGCAACCAACGACTAATATCCATCTTGGCCTTTCAAACTAAAATTTTATTATTTTGTAAAGATAATAAACATATACTTCAGGAAAAAAGTTTTGTCAGGGCAAGAGAAGATTAATCAGGAAATTTCTATTAATATATTAGTAATATATAGAATATAGGTAACATATGTTTCTAATAATATATAATGAATATATAATATATATTATTTTTAACATTACAATCTGAGTGGCTCTGTCTTAAGATTAGCTTGATAAGAGTTGAAATTCATTAGTCATATTTTGAATGGGTTTGCCTCCCAAACTATCTTTGTGTCCAGTGCACAGAATTCTATCAGCATGACTTGTTGGTGGTACTGAGTTCTCTAGTTTGCTCTTGGTAAAATTTTGCCAAATGCAAATTGGGAGAGATAAGAATGCTTTGAAAAGAAAAAAAAAGGCATTTATTTTTCAAATGGAGGAAAGGACTAATGTTAGAATTCTGGGAAACCAAACAAATAGAATATGAACACATGGAAATACAGACAGGCAGGCAGACAGACAGACAGACTGTCTCTCACATGTACACACATACATGATACTACAAGGAGATATTAAGAATATGTATGTGTACACAATAGCATTATAATTACCTTAAGAGATCATACATATACATATTTGGCATCAGGAATTTAATCAAATGTCCATGGAACCCGCAAGTCTAAAATCTGCAGAGCAAATGACTGCTTTTGAAGGCCAGAAGCTGCTGTAGGTCAGAAAGAGCCCACATTGTAGCTCAAAGCTAATTATAAGGCAGAAGCAACCCCTCTTACTCAAAGGAGAGTCATTCTTTTGCTTTTTCTAGGCCTTCAGCTGCTCTGTGATATCTACTTATACCATGGGGGGATAGCCTGCTTCATGTAGTGTTTAGGTTTATCAGTAAACCACAGTAAAACGCTCCAGCAGAAACACCCAAGATGTTTGACCATGAGACCTAGCTTGGCACATAGAATTAACTATCTATAAGGGCTGGCTCATGAAAATCACAGAAATATCCTGGAAAAGTTCACTAAGTAGGCAAGGGACACATGTAATTGAAATAGCAGAAGCCTGAACCTACAGAAAGGAAGACTCACAAACTAAACTTTATTTAAAAAAGAAATCATGATGTAGTGATTAATAACGATTGTCAATAGGATCTAAAATTATTTAGGAGACAGGCCTGTGTCTGTGAGGCAGATTTTATATTGCATTAGTTTAGGTGGGGTGATGCAAGTTGAACTTTGGCAGCACTGTGCTATGGACTGGGATTCTAGGTGGAATAAAAAGGAACAATACCAGAACGTTCATCCTGTACATCCTTTTCTGCTTCTTGGCTGAGGATATGCTGTAAGCATCTGCCTTACACTCTTGCCATCAGGTTGTCCCTAATAGGGAGGGCTGTACCTTCAAACTGGGAGAGGAAATAAATTCTCCTTAGGTGGCTTTTGTCAGGTGTGTTGTCATAGTAACAAGAGAAGTAATTTTCCTTAGTTTCCATACAGTAGGACCATTTTCTGAAGAGTTGGGGTATCAGCCCTTCAGAAGTTGTAGAATCCACCGAAATAGTGTTTCAGCAGCTGAAAATCCACGAAGCTGCTGTAGACTGACTCTGAGCAAGGAGACAGGATTTCAGTTAATTTTTGAGGATTTCCTCAGTAAAGGCATCATAGCCATGTCAAAATTGTAATCAGGTAGTATATTAATGTTAAAAGGCCAATGAGGCAAGTGTGAAATGGTGACATTTTGAGAGCATTTAACAACATAAATAAAAACATACTACGATGGCGCAAAAACTGTAAGAAATGACACTACTAACAAACTAAGTGTGTTTAGTGCTATAAAGGACATCCCAGATCCATACATGGCATGCTGTTAGCAGTTCCACAGACAGGAGTGTCCAAAGAAGGGCTTCTCCCTCACAACACAAGTTGCCCAACAATCACATCACAAGGCAATACTCCACTCTAGGTTTTCAGCAGGAGTGTGTGTGATGAGAACATCCAAGGAGAGAAACCAGGTGACCAAAGAAGGCTTTGTGGAGGGGGGGCAGCTTTAGGTAAGAGCAGAGGTTGAAGGAAGGAGGAACAGTTCCACAGGGTAGAAGAAAAATTGCAGAAGACGCTGATTTCCCCAATGACCATAATTGTCTCTGGAATATGCCACCCAACAAACTAGAGTGTGTTCTCCAGCGGTGAAGATGTTTATGTGAGATCACAGATTTAAATAGTAGGAAGGAATATACATTTCTGGAAAGAAAATATGAGCTAAGCTTTCCTAATATGAAAATGTAAACATGGTACATTTTGCATGCTAGTGTGACATGGCAGAAGGTTGCTGAGGACATAACAGGCACACTAGAAGTATTCCATAGGTTAGATTTAGATATGCATTTAAGGTATATATGCAGCATAAATGAACTCTGTGCCTTAAATTCTGTCCTATCATGTAGCTACCTTGTTACACACATACCAAGATTGCAAAGCATTTGGATTAAAATGCAAAACTACTTGTATTCAAGTAGCCTGGGTGAGGGATATTTAACCCCAGTTCCTTCTGTAATATGTCACAGCCTCCAGAGCACTACCCAAACACAATCCAACTTTATGTAGAGATTAGCTCTTTTTACAACTTTATACTTTGATGACTCCAGGTTTCCTGGGGAAGATGGTGTCAGCATTCTCAGTCCCTCTGCTCTTGCCTTTTTCCTTCTCAACTGAGGTAGACATTGTGAGGATCAGGTGTCCTTTGTGTTCAGAGAAGCTGCACATGGAGTCAGACGGAGGGGAATATTTTCCTGATGATCTCAGGATAATCAAAGGGACCATGATGATGGCAATTATACTCCTAGGTCATTTGCTCTTCCATGTCTTTGTTCCATCACTCAATCTTGTAACTGCTTAAAGTAGAACATTCTTGTGCTTTTGTACTGAAAATACTAGGGGGGGAAATGTATGTGTTCTTCTTAAGGAGACACCCACATCTGGCATCCTGTGTGATGAATGTTTTATGATCATTGTAAGTTCAATAGAGAGGGAAAAGTCATTCAGGTATTATTATTCATAACTCACTACTAACAGCAGCATATGTCTACGTTGGTCATTAACAGTTTGCTTTTAAATCTATTTTCTGTTCTTCCTGCTCTGCTTTGCATCGGGGAGACCCTAATGGCCCCAGATCCCTCTGGCCCACATTCCCTTTCTTGGTGCTCACAGCCTCAGGGGTGGCTGGGGCTTGCTGCTTTCATACTAAGTAGTCTCTTCTCTCCATGTACCATTTGGTTTTCCAACTCTGCTTTTGTGAAGATATCCTAGTTGTAAATCCTCTCTACAAACTCTGGGATATAATCTCTGTTTTTCTTGTTCATCCATGTCCAGTAAAATGTTTAAATAAAAAAAAAATATATATACAATACATGTCAGTGTTTAGTGCCAAGAAATCGAGCACACTTTAGCTTTCAAGTTATAAAATTATTTTCCTGGAAGATTTATCTATAAAGAATGTCAGATTATAGTCCGAGGAAGCAAGGGCTCCAGATCTTTCTAGGATCTATAGCTAATGATGGATGTTTTGTCTGCATATTAAATATAAAAAAATGAACTAAACTGCTTCAACCAAAAAAGGCCTTTATTCTTTGATATAAGGAGTGTGAAAAACAGTAACTATGGCTCTTTGTCCAGGCTCGTACAGCATCTGGACTTGAAGTTGGCATCTCCATGGACTCTGCTTCATTCCTTTAGAAGATGGATAATGAAGCGGCTCCATCCTCAGGCTCAAAGCAGGAACACAGAAAAGAAGAAAGTAAAGGAGGGAGTGGAGTAGAGAAAGAAGGAAGGAAGAGAGAGAAGGAAGAAAGAAGGGAGGGGGAGGGACGGAGGGAGGGAGGGAGAAGATAAAGGAAGGTGATAATGCTAGCGGCATCTGTTATTTTTGTGTCAGGGCAGTGAAGACATCATAGGTGATTCTTCTATGTCCCCACAATTGGATCCCAAGGTCACCCGTTCCCAGCTATAAGGGAGTCTGGGAAAACGCTAGATGGGAGTGCCATGACGGATACGAGAGAGAAATGGGATCAATGAGTCTCTGCTTTTATGCCATTGCAGGGTTTCATTACCTTTGTACTTTGTGTGTAAACTGTACTTAAATTTCCAAGTTATTACAAAACCTCAATAATTATACTTTATCAGGCTCATTTTCCAGAGCCCATGTGGATATTAAGAACTTGGGGGGGAGCAGGTGTCTTATCAACACAATAGGCATTTAGCACCCCTCAGTTAACCTTGCCCTCCATGTGAGACAATCATTCCCAAGGAAAGCATTCTTTGTTGTGTGGCGTAGAGCTGTGGCTCCTGGGTAAGGGTTTCCCACATAACCAGGGCTCAACAAGGAAGAAAGTTATAAGCCACAGCAGGTATCCAGAGGAGGCCAGTATTTCTAGTCATGAATGTCAATCATTTGGATGGAGACTTGTTCTTCAAAATTTTGACTCTTTAATCACAGAGCATTCTACTGTCTGCCTGATGCAAGATGTTTGTGAACCAACCAAGTATTAAACCAAAGCAACCAATAATTAAAATAAAAGTTAAAAATTGATTTCCATGTCCTTCCTCTTAGCCCTTTTAACTCTCTTGCGAGCAGCTGTGAACCCAGTGTGATAATGTTTGCCAGATGTCATTTCTTGGAAATGTGGATTGTCTGCTACTGGGGGAGGGGACAGGGTACATTATAAAATGTATTTCTTGTTAAAAGTCATAGTTAAGAGGGGGAAATGTTTGAACAAAACTGAATTACTTAACAAAAACAATGGAGGTAAAAATCAGTGCCGCCTACATTTCGTGTCCAATATAAGCAATTAAACATATTTGTGTGGTTTGAACATTAGCTATAGAGGCCTTTTGGTTTCTGAGCCTCCAACTGGCACACCAGTGCTGCTATGGGTCCGTTGCCACAGAACTCTGAGAAGATACAGGGTGTGAGGACGTAATACTACCATGCCCTTGTGGTCTCACTGGAAATGAATGCTCTGGGTGAAAGACAACCCTTCCAGCAAATGAGCCTTAGGTGGTCATTTCACACCAAGACTCTATCTTCTGAGCTCTGCCTTGTATTAATTGCCACTTATGAGCCATAAGAATAAAGACTAAATCTTTGCTTGAAAGGGATTTGGGGACCTTATCAATCCTCATTCTTTTAAACAGGATTTTAGCTGGGATTTCTGCTTCTTTCCTCACCCACTACAAAGTGTTTTCTACTCTGCATCCAGGATGCTCCTATAAAATGTGCAAACCTGTGGCTCCCCACTGCTCTTTAACAGAATTTGGACAGTTCTGTGACCTAAAATGGATCCTGGTTTATTCCCCAACTATGTTTTGAATTCTTTCCTTCCTCCTAAATGGGGTCTTTTTCTTTCTGAATCATTCCTGTCTGCCTTATCCCATCCTAACACCTTCCCTACTGCCACAATCTCCCTGTGAAGTTCCATACTTGTGCTGTCTTCTTTTGGTGTGTTCTCTTATTCCCTTTAATCACCCAGAAATCCATCTTGCAATGGTAGCTATGCTGGGCAGCACCATCTAGGGAACACTCTCTCACGTTGTTAGTCCCGTTTCCTCGCATCACCAGAAATGACGCTGTTCAGCATTTACTAGCGTATGATGTGTTTTACTTGTCTGGAACGGAAACCCAACACACACACAGACCCCTCTGTCTGGTTCACTGAGATTTACTTCCAGCAACATGAATAGGAGATAGTGTCTTAGGGCTTGTCATAGCTCCATGCAGAGGAGTTGTAGATGCTGAAGACCCTTGGGCATGGCCCAGGGATGCGAAAGAACTATGGGTTGAAGTAGTTCTAGTTGGTGAATAGGTGTTGGTCTTGACACCACTGATGTCTTTAAGTGATATTTCAACTAGACAGTGGTATTTGGGGACAAAGTCAAATATTTTGTTATGCTTTTCCACTTATTGTCTTGAAACCAAAGTTGGTTGAGAATTTTAACTAGCAGTCTATAATGTGATCTATATCGGTCATCTGAATGAGTTAAAGAAGTAAAGAAATTACCAACACACACACACACACACACACACATCAGTGAGGGGTTTCTGTGTCTTCTTCCACTCCCGTAGAGCCTGTGAACACCACTGGGAAGAAATGATGTTGAGGTTGGTGGATCCCGGAGGGCACTCAGCCTCCCTCTAATGGATAAATCTGTGCTTCTAAACACACAATAGAGTTCTATCAGGCATTGGGCAGATATTAGGCAGAAATTATGGTCTAGACTTGTGCATTGTTGAAAACACCAATGGCTTTTATTTCCCTGGCTCATGGGGTCATTGCTCTGTTATTGATGAGCCTTCAGAACGGTGTTCTTCTAACTCCTGCACATATGCCTCAGCAGATTCCTCAGGTATCTTCTCTCAGACACTCTGAGGATATCTGTTAGGACAAGCAAGGGTTAATATTGACAGGTATTCTCAGATATTCTGTCTTTACAGACCATGTTTATCTCATATATATATGTATGTATATATACATATGTAATTATACATGCTATTATATTTATTAACTATATATTATTATATGTATACATTATATACATATATACTACATATACATATAAATACACATACAATATAGACATACATAAATGTATATAAACATAATATATATATATATATATATATATATATATATATATATATATTACATATATGCTATTTGTAGGTTTTAGTTCATCTCATTCTTAGAGCTACTACATGAATAGTATAATTCTATTTTATAGTAATAAAGGAAAATAAAACTGAGACACAGAAGCTAAATGGGTAATGTGCCCCATACTGGTAAGTTTTTAGCTGTGAGTCCACCTGGTGAACATAAGTCAGCCAGTGTGGAGAAGTGCATGTGAAGAGAACCTTCCCTATGCAGGGCATGTGGCCCTCGCCTCTGAGCATATGGCCACATGGGACAGCACACACACTGGGCTGAACTGTGACTTCTTCAGGAAGGACGCAGATAATCTGCAAAATCTGTCAACTCAGAAGTCTGACTGAGTGTCACTCTGTGACCTAAATAAAATACTGATTTCTCTTGTAAAAGAACTCAGTACTTTTGTACATAATTTTTTCCTATCAAGAAAAGCTAGGTTTATAGTCAAAATCAAAATGCTAGATTTTAGGTAGATAATAAAATAGCCATGCCAGAGTTCTCTCCATCCTCCTTTGCCCCTTCAGAGTGTTCTCTTTCTGTTTCCTCGAGTCACAAACATCTGTTTTTGACCATCCAGCTAATTGGGCTCCATTGAGTGTTCTAATGAGGGCAGAGTGAGCGAGGGAACGATTTAATGCCCACAGAAAAGCATGTTTCTAATTGTATATCCGGTGAAGGTGGAAAGGTTAAAGTAATGAGCTGCTCGAGAGCTCTGGTCAGAGAGCCAGGGCTTTGTTGTTTCACATTTCATCTCTGTTATTGTCACTGAGCCCCGCTCTTATTTCCACCGTGGCATTGATTGCCAAGAGGCAGTGCTATTACGTTCCATTATCATGCCAGTTCTGAAGGAGGTCGGTCTGTTCTTACCACGCAGTGACAGTGTGCAGGCAACTATAATCACCCGGCTCTCTGCTGCACTCCTCAACATCTTGTATACAGCTGTGAAGGGCGGCATTAGTGCCAATTAATCTGGGGGGCAGGTTTACTGAAGGAGGGATACAGTCCAATTTGAAAGGGATAGCCCTCGAGTTTTCCAAGTGGCATTTTGAAAGAAGAAGGAACTTTAACTGAAAGAAGCATTCATGTGAAGAGACTCTTGCTTTTAAGTTGAATGGAGATTGACACCTCTGGATAGCTCTAATCCCCTTGCATTCTCCAGAAAGCATAGAGGCAGAGTCCAAATCAAAGGAATTCATTTAATGTTTCAAGGTATTTATATTTAAGAGTGTGACTGAAAACCTTATGGAAATGTGCTTTGTTGGAGCGGCACTTAAGTTAGTGGCCAAGGATAATAACGATGAGTGGCCATTCTAGCAATGGAGGACTCCATTGCTGCGAGTACGTGAGTCCTGGAGGTGCAGTGCTTGGGTGTGGCAGGGAAAACCTTAACTTTCATTGTTGATGGATAGATTATATTTTTAAAGTGTCACAAGATAAAAATATTTAACCTTCTGGTTTAGAACTCAAAATTCAGTGTTTTAAAACGGGAAGTTAATCCCTTTTGTATGCTTAGCCCTCTCCTCTCTGATCATGCCATTTTAGTGTCTCAAAGTAACACCCTGACGATGGAATGACTCACTTAGTTGGTTAAGATTAAAGTATAATATTAATTCTGATATTTGAATATATGTTTGACACACAAGATTACTTTTCACACCCCTAAACATAACAATATCTTAGGATGCTCTGGTCTCTTCTATAAAACAGGGTAGCATTTCCATATGACTTAGACTCAGCCTCCTGACTGTTCAGCACTATCTTTCTCTATGTGTTTAAAAAAAATCTAAGTTTTATGTTTGAATGTCTTGTATGCATGACTGTTTGTGTGCCACAGTTGTGCGTCACATTTGTGCCTGGGACCTAGGGAGATTAAAAGAGGGTGTTTGGTCTTCTGGAACTGGAATTATGGACAGATGTGAGCTGTCTTATAGGTCTGAGAATTGAACTCAGGTTCTCTGCAAAAAATAATATGCTCCTAACCACTGAGCAATCTCTCTAGCCCACATCACCTTTAGTAAAATTATAATTTCTACTATGGCTTAAATGTTATGAAAGTAGTTCTTACATTATATTGCTTTGAGAATAATTAAAGAACAAATTCAAACATATTCTGTACAGGCAGATTTTTCTTATTTATTTATTTATTTATTTATTCATTTATTATTTATTTGCTTTACATCCCAATCATACCTCTTCCATCTTATTCCAGTTTCTCCTTACATAGCCCTTTCCCCACCCCTTTTCCTTCTCTTTTGAGAAGGGGAAGGTCCCCTTTGGGTACCAATCCACCCTGGCACCTCATTGCAGGATTAGGCACATCCTCTCCTACTGAGGCCAGACAAGGCAGCCCAGTTAGAGAAGTAGAATCCACATGTAGGCAACAGAGTCAGGGAAAGCCTCCACTCCAGTTTTTGGGGGACCCACCTGAAGACCAACTTGCACATCTACTACATATGTGTGGGGGCTGAAGTCCAGCCAATGTATGCTCTTTGATTTGGTGATTCAGTCTGTAGGAGCCCTCAAGAGTCCAGAATAGTTGACTCTGTTGGTCTTCCCGTGGAGCTCTTCCACAGACTTCAAGAGCTCTGTCTAATGTGGGTATCTGCATTTGTTTCAGTCAGCTGCTGAGTGGAGCCTCTCAGAGCACAATTATGCTAGAATCTTGACTGCAAGCATAATGGAGTATCAATAGTGTCAGGGATTGGTTCTTGCCTATGAGATGGGTCTTAAATTGGGCTGGTTATTGGCCATTCCCTCAGCCTCTGCTCCATCTTTGTCTCTGCACTTGTAGGCAGGACAAATTTTGAGTCAAAGGTTTTGTAGGTGCATTGGTGTCCTTATCCTTTCATTGGGAGTCCTGCCTGGCTACAGGAGGTGGCCACTTCAGGCTCCATATTCCCCACTGTTAGGAGGCTCAGCTATAGTCACCCTCATAGATTGTCTGATTCCTTCCCCATCCCAGGTCTCTGGTATGTTCTAGAGATGACTCTTCTCCCTGCTCCAGACAGAATTTTTAATCAAAAATACTTGCCATATGTAGTTGGTTGAACTGACAGATAATGGAATGGCTAGATATGGGTGGCTGACTCTATTTGGAAATACAAAGTTAGCTACCACTCCAACCTTCCTTGGCATATCTGCTGTGGCCTCATCTGGTCACA